>CABHPH010000572.1:0-41814 GCA_902168325.1 Peromyscus nudipes
CCTCCCCAGTCCATCATCACCGAGACACAGTCTCAGCTGCTACAAATACAACACTACTTTACAGAACTTCAGAGACACAACCTTCAGCAAACACATAAAGGTCGATTTCAGTTTGGCACTATATTGTATGATGACAGACTTTTAACAAAAATGTTAATTTATATTACCTCAGCATTAGACCCCTTTTCCATTAACTTTACTATTGGAACTTTATTTTTGTCTTCCAGCCCAAAGCCACAGCTGCCTTCATTGGATTTAATCTGAAATGTAAAATATTAACATTATTGATAAAGAACAAGGAGAGCATCACAATGAAATCGATTGAAAGCATCAGCGTGCTTGCCTGATAATCGCTATACCCGACAGAAACTTAAGGCACAGCGGCTTACCAACAGTGACTTAGCTATGACATTCTCCACAACTTTCAAGTCATGGTTTTTTTTTTTCAAGTCTTTTTTTAAATGAGATCTTTGTTGAATTTTCAACCACCAAAAGAGATAAACTCTATGACAAACCTGTTCTTGAAAGCAAACCTTTTGGTGCCTTTCTTCTAGCCATTTCCCCTCTTAAAGTGCAGCTAATTCAATACAGCCTATCAGCAGATGGAATTACCTGGGACATCGATTCCCCGTGGAATTAAACAGCAGCTCAAACAGTATGCATTTCTGAGGGACACTCTTGCTAAGGCTCTGTGTCTCTCCCACTTCCACTGAGGTGCCAACAGTCTCTCTCTTCTCCCCTGTGTTGGTAGCACATATCAATAAAGGCCCCCACAGCAACAATGCATGCTGGCAATGTTATACCTTTCATTGGCCTGTAATTCCTTGACAACTATAATATTTTTACAACTCTAAATGTACTATGACTTCAGTCACACAAGGAACTTCTGTCATCTTGTGTTTTACTTATCAGGTGCATTGCTCTGCTTGAGAATAAAGATTGGCCTATTGTTTGCTTTTGCTTCCTGGCCCTTCTTTGAATTCAACACAGTTAACCAAATAGCACCATGTGCCATGCAATATTCTAGGTGTGCAACTACAACAGTGTACAATAAACAAAAATAAATCCTGCTTGATTTTATTCATTTGTGGATTATACATTGCAACAAAATTTAACCGCAGAGTCAATGTAGATCCCATTTATCCTTTAATTTATAGATTAATAATGTTAAAGGACAAAAATGTCAAATGTTCAGCAAAATTTCTGTGAAAGCCCTATAATTTAGATTTTCAGGTTTTATTTTTTAAAATTTCACTATTTAAAATGTGAAACTTAAACTATCTTGATTGTAACAATCATACTGACAACATATTGCACATCACCTCCATCCAAGTATATATTACTCTCAACAAGATCACATTCTACAAAATTGCTTCACAGTCTGCTGTGCTTGGCCATCATTCTCCACATTACCGCTTGATGTTATTTCCTTGTCTCATTTGAAAGAATCCAGATAGTGAAAGTGAATCCCAAGATGTTCATTATATTGGACTTTGATTTCTTTTAGGGTTTATTACTAGAATCCTATATTGGTCTTTTTACTTAATGTCCATGAAGTCATAACTTTCTTATTCTTTCTTTCTCTGAAAATATTGACTTTCAGTATATCAATTACTTATATTCTGTAATACATAATCACTTATTTTAACACTTGATGCTTACACAGCTCTTATATATTATAAATACAAATAGTATTCCAAAAAATAACTTCTAAGGGAAGCCTAAATTGTGTTTAACACTTTTATTTATTTCTTGTAGTATTCTCCAAAAGACATATGTAATGAAAATGCTCTATTTTAAACAACAATATTTTCTTTAATGGTTATTTAATCAATTGCATGATTGGGCTCATTTGTTTCGATGATAACTTATTCAAAATTTAAGTTACACAGAAAGGCAGGTGACAGAACTTTTGTGTGAAAAGTTTCTTCCGCTTTACATTTTCCAGCTCAGTTTGCAAATATTTTCTCCATACTTGAATATAAGTATCTTTTTGTGTACTAGCTATATGATTTGTAGATGACCAATAATTTTTTAATTAAAACTTTAAACTAAAACTTTATTACAGGTCAATTAGTTTGGATGTAGTCTTGCCAGACCTCATTTATGCTTTTTTACATGATTTTACTCAACATGAATGAAGCATGTTATACTCCCTCTGTTTAGAGTCCCTACCCCCCATTTCCATTAATGTCACATTCTTAATCTATTCTTATTTTTATAATTTTAACTGTTCCATTTCTTTACTTTTGCTCTCTGCTTGTCAGCTATGATATTTCCATTCTCCAGGGCTGCTTCTGGCACCATACATGAATGACTGCCTTTCTGTGTCACACGATCCTCACTAATGTCTTTGACCACAGCCTAACATGCAAGCTACCTCAGCGTTTCTGTTAGTCATCCATGACTGTTCCCAACAAGCCAGGGTGTGCTGGGCCTAGACTTCTCAGAGAATTCTAAAGCTCCGCGTATACAGTCGTGCGTTGCTGCTGATCTCAGTGTCCTCTCCGAGTGTGTACTCCAGTCATCACCAAGGTTCTAAACATGGAAATGATAGAAGTAACTTCTCTTCACAGCAGCTTTTCACTGGTAACTCTCCTTTCTCATTAACTGCTGCTGCTTTGGTTAGGTTCTGTGCTAACTCTCTGAATATGAAACTACTGACTAAGATATTTTAGAAAACACTGTTGTCACATTTTCAGGGGCTTCCAGTTTCCCATCTGTGCTGCTCATGGCCACTACATGGCATACAAGATACTTCATGACTTATATTTTCTCCTGTCACCTGGATGCCAACTCTTCAAACACTGTCCTTTTAGTCAACAGGTCTACTCTATCTATCCTTAAAATTAAGCCCAAGTTTGACTTCCTTGGGTGCGATCTGTTTATGGTCACCCACATGTGACAAGTCATTTTTTCCTGTCAAATGCTTATCAGCTATATTCTGATTGTTTTGACAGTTTTCCACATTGTAATGTACTTGGAGAACTAGACCTCCCTTTCCTTGTGATACATGTTGAATATTTGTCTTGCATTATGCATTCGATGTATATCTGTTGACTACATAGATGGTTTTGGCTGCTGCACAAGCCATATTATTAGACTTTCACAGTTCTCAAAATAAGACAGCCATCTTGTTTGTGGTTGTACACCCAGTGTTTAGCACAGTGTCTGGACACCCTGGAGCTCAGTCAGAGTGCCACATGTCACACCAGAGGTGGATGCAATCATTCCTTCTGGCATTGTCAGCAGGAACCTAGAGAACGGGGTAGGTGGACCATCTCATCCTCAGTAATCTAAAATGTGAATTGACTGCACCTTTAAAACACATTGAATTTGTCATGTATTTGAAAGACAAGTTCACTATTATGTCATGCTTATCTGATACCAAAGTGTTAATTAACATATAAAATTATGTCCAAAACATAGTACAGTGTAAGAGATAGTAATTACCATGTGTTTAATAACTATAAATTTTTATAAACTAGAATGGATAATGATGCTACAAGATTTTCTTTTAAAAATTGTATGCAGGTAGATCTAAAATCAACTCTCTCTCTCTCTCTTTCTCGCTCTCTCTCTCTCTCTCTCTCTCCCTCCCTCTCCCTCTCTCCCTCCCTCTCCCTCTCCCGCTCCCTCTCCCCCTCCCTCCCTCCCTCCCTCCCTCCCTCTCTCTCTCTCTCTCTCTCTCTCTCTCTCTCTCTCTCTAAGTTGTGTGTGTTGTAATAAAAAGATGAGCTACCATAAGCCTGGTAATGGAAAGGCAATTAGTTAAACATGAAAGAATCTCCTACATGGAACATTCAAATATTGCCTGTAAATAGTACTATTGACTAGAATGTTTTCATTTGCATTGTAAGGTTAACTTTGCTCATTTCATATTGCCACTCTTTCTGAAAAATAAAGAAGACATGTCTTGTTGAGGCGAGCACATCTAGAAAGCATTCCAGAGTGGCCTGGTTTTATTTGGAACGCTGATTTATGGGAGCTATTTGGTTTCAGCAATATTTATGATGACTGCCAGTGGTTTCTAGGTGGCCCTGTAAGTACAATTTTGTAAGTGTCTTGGCAGATGGAAGGTTGTGTTGCAAAAATTCTGTCTATAAAACATGTTTACAAACTATTTTAATAGTTGTTTTGATGGTGGTTTTGAGGTTTGTGTTGGAAATTATAAATAAAAATATTCTCTCAACTTGAATCATGTAGATGGTAAGTTGACCATTTTCAAGCTACATTCATTGATTAATAGATATTTGTATCTAGTTCTAATTTGTCTGCTTACATTTCTCCCATATTTCCCAATATACTTTTAAATACTTTGAAAGTATCTCAGGCCACTCATATTTCAGTCACGCTGTCAGGATAGAATGACTACAGGAAAAACTTCCCTAAAACTGACAATTGATATTGTGACAGACACAATGAATGAACAAGAATGAGTCTCTGTGCATCCCAACCTTTAATGTAAATACTAGAATATGCTGTCACGCTCGGGGCTCATTTCTTAGTGACTTTTCTTCAAAATTCCCTCCTAAATATGTGCACCTATTTAATACTCAAATTGTTTCTTGAGGTTTAGTAAGATGTCTCTGTGAATGAAGGTGCTTGCTGTCAAATTTGACAACCTGATTTCAATACCTGTGGCACCCTAGTAAAAGGAGACAATCAACTCTCACAAGTTGTCCTCTGATCTATGCATGTGTGCCAGTCAGGGCACACACAAATAAACAATAAATAAATAAATAAATTATAAATAAATAAATAAAGTACAAATGAATAAATAAAATATAAGTAAATGTAGCTAGAGTTTTCCTGCCTGGCCCACGGTCAAGATAAATCTCTTTCACCTGCCAGTCCCACAGCCTCTCAGACCCAACCAAGTAAACACAGAGACTTATATTGTTTACAAACTGTATGGCCGTGGCAGGCTTCTTGCTAACTGTTCTTATATCTTAAATTAATCCATTTCTATAATTCTGTTCCTTGCCACATGGCTCGTGGCTTACTGGCATCTTTACATGCTGCTTGTCCTGGCTGTGACTCCTTCTGCCTTCCTGCTCTTTTTATTCTCTCTGTTAGTCCCCCCTATACTTCCTGCCTAGCCACTGGCCAATCAGTGTTTTATTAGCAACACATTTGCCATACAGAACATCCCACAGCAAGTAAATGCTGCAAAATTAAAACTAAGTATTTGAAACAGCTCATAAAAGCAGGTTTCAGAATCTCAGTATATTATTTTTTAGATTATTGTGATTTAATAATGGGCTTTATTCTTGAAAATAGTGAAAAATAATATATAAAAAGTGCAGGAATCCTCTGAAAAATGATGAGTTCTGTTTGGAAGAATCATGGTTCGCATGACAACAGCAGCCAGGCAGTGGTGGACTATTGTGGCCACAGAGCTCAGGTCTGGGCTGACACAGGCTGGGATGCAAACTGGCATCACTGGGCTTTCTAGTCTAGCAGGTTAGGCTGATGGTTTGCACACTTTACCGGAACTTCCCAGTGTTTCAATGCTGTCTCAGTTTTTCTGAGTACTTGATTTTATAACCTCTGCTTTATAACAATAGCCTTCCTTAGTCCTTTCATTCTGTGGAAGCTCTACTCCAACATTTCATGAATTGAAATTCCTTTGTCTCAAGGATTTTTCTCTCTGTTTTATATAAACTGTACCACAAAGAATGAGCCCAGTAGAAAATATCATGTGGTCTTCCTTCCCATGCAATTTCCCTGTATCACTCTCACACACTTTCCCTCTGTAACATTTGTCTACATTTGACAGAGCACACACTTTCTTGATTATTTTCTTACCACTATAACATAAACAGCATGAGCTTTTTTTATTTTCCACTGATGTATCCTCACATTTTAGAATAAGAAATAAGAGTAAGCTCCTGAAATAAGAATAAGAATAAGCATAGAATAAGCTTGATATCTAGTCACACAAATGGATGTTCCACAGATTACCAACAATTGGGTGGAAAATGGCTGAAGAATTATACATATTTAACCTTGAGAAAAAAGGCATAATAATGAAGATGAGTGTATTGGTTTGTTCTTGCCTACAAGAAGTGATTGTGTGCATATCTTCTTAAAACTTTGTTCTCAGAAATGTCACATTGTTTTCTTAAAACCAGTCACTGTGTGATTAATTCTACACCCCCAAATCAGCAAATGATACAAATATCCTATCACTTATGAGCACATTCCTGTGTGAGAGGTGTGAGAAATTGGCCAAAGGAAGAAGCCTGTAGTTTTTAAATTAGCCTATCACACAGAAAGTGTTTAGTCCACATTAGAGTTCCCATTCTGAGACTATGTATTGTTACAGGTTACAGACAGAAGTATTATTTAGTTGCAGAACATACTGACTTTTGAAAATAATCTGTCCTTTTCCTATGGCTGTTTTTTGAGAGTCTTGTTATTATCATTGGTTTCCGAAGTGTTATCTTAGTGTGCTTTGGCACAAGTTTATTTTTTAATTATTGTTTGGTATTTATAAATCTTCTTGAACTTACAGTTCAGCATGTTTTAACAGTTTAGAAATTTAGCTATTATTTCTTCAGTTGTATTCTCCATTGCAATCTGACACCTATTCCTGAGATGTTATTCTTTCTCATCATACCCACAAAGTCTCTGATGTTTTCCATTTGTTTTATCTTTCTATGCTTCACACTAGTGTCTTCTAATATTCTATTACTTTATTAATTTGTTTGTTTTTAGTGTGTTTGTTCATGTGTGTGCATTTTTATTGACTAAGCATTCACTATATAAATGTAAACTCTATTTGTGGTAAGACATCAAGTATTTGTGGGTGTATTTCTCTTTGTTTAATTTCTCATGGGCTTTGATTTCTTTATGATCTGGCAGTAAATATAACCCCAGTATGTGCTAGATACAGATTTTAAATCTAGTTTCTCAGAATAATTGGAGTTATACTGTGATAAATACTTTTCTTTAGAGCAGTGGTTCTCAAGCTTCCTAATGCTGCAACCCCTTAATACAGTTCCTCATGTTGTAGTGACCCCCAACCACAAGATTATTTTGTTGCTATTTTATAACTATAATTTTGACACTGTTATGAATCATAATTGAAATATCTGTTTTCTGATGGTCTTAGGCGACCCCTGTGAAAGGGTCATTGATCTCCTCAAAGGGGTCGAGAACCACTGATTTAGAGAGAGAGTAATTCATTTGCTTTTTCTAAGTAATTAATGGTACTTCCAGTTTGAGACCATCTTAGCCTGAGTTTTTGGCTTTATATTTCACAGATCATCCAATTACAAAGACTAAACTAAAATTCTACAGAAAACTTGGTTTACTTAGTTCCAACTTACAATGAGGAGACAATTTTTAGTCTTTCAAATGTAAAACAGTGAATATTTGGAGTATTCTTTTTTCATAAGACCCAGGCTTTGACTCCAGCTTTATTGGCACATGGTATCACAAAGTATTCGGCTCAGCCTCAGAGCCTGTGTTAGTGCCGGGCTTACTTGCCTGCGTTCTTGTTTTCTCTGATGACTTTGTTTTATCGGCTCAGTGGCACTTGCAGGAATTTCCTTTTGTTTCATTGGTTCTCGTTCCCTTGGAAGTTTCTCCTGAATTCTTGGTGTTGCATGAAGGCATACTTATCAATATTTTGAGAAGTTTTTCTTAAAATCTTTTTATCTTCCCACACCATTTGCAATGTATAGTAATTATAGACTTTTATGTTGATAATACTTTCCTTTGGGTTTTCTTAAGGTATTCTCCACGGTTTTTGAGCATACATTCAGTGTTATAGAGAAGTCTAACCTATAGCAGGAGTTGATGGAGGATGGGTAGGAGAACACACGGCCTCATGAAATACAGGTTCAGGCTGTATATTTAGCTGGGCAAAGTGATGCACAACACAAGTTCAAGTTCAAGTGGGTGGAGAGTAAACTCAGAATAGTAATAAAGAACTAATATTGCTTCTACAACTTTTCACACTGATAGATGTTGTTGTTATTTTTATTTCAGAAGAAAAGGAGATATAGAGACACAAAGTAATGTATTAAAGACAGGTTTGTCTCAGTATGTAACTCAGGTAATCTGCTTTCAATCTGAGCTCTGAATTCCACCTACACTGTCTCAATGAGGATGCCAAATCAGCTGAATGAATAGAATGAACGAAAGAAGAAAGGCAAAAGATAACAAAGGGGGTTTGAGGCAACTATATAAAGACAGAGAGAGAGGGGGGGAAGGAGGGAGGGAGGAAGAAAGGGCGGGAAGGAGGAGGGGAGGGAGGGGAAAGGAGAGAGAGAGGAAGGGGGAAGGGATGGAGGGAGGGAGAGAGAATTTATTCTGTGATAATGCTGATAGTCTCTTTGTAAAGACAAGGGTGACATGTAGCCTGTAGATATTTGAAAGAGAGGGGTGTGCTGTTGAAGATGCTTGGCTTACAGAAGACTGCAGCTGTTAGAATCCACTTCTCACAGTAATTGGAAGAGTTCCACAATATCAAATAAAATAACATTGGAAAGTTCCTCAGAATTTATCTGCTTGTTTAATATGAGACACAACTAAGAATAATTGGTATTAACATTATTGGATCTTGTTTTGTGAATTCTCTTGTGCTTTAACATCTAGAAAAGGTTAAGAAGAACTCCACAGGTGCAAATAATGTTTTTGTGTTCTAAAAATAAGTGTTCCAAATATCATCAGGGTCACAATTCTAAATCTGAAGACAAAGGCCAAGTATGGCTATATATCTCTAATCCTATATCTTCAAAGACTATTTATTACCCAACTACTATATGCTATGTATAATTCTAGACAGTGGGAACATGGAATTGGGTAAAGAAAGCAAATACCTATATACTTATGAAGCTTTTATTCTGGTATGGGGTGACTGAGAATAAAAAAGCCTCATAATTAAGTTGTATGATGACAACAAACACCTTAAGTATAATTAACAAAATGAAGAAAAATATGTAGTTGGGGAATGCCCCAACAGTTGGAGGCTTCAGTGGTGGTGTGTTCCTTGATCCAGTGACTTGTGAACTAAGTGTGAGTCTTAGAAATGAAGTCTGAGTCTAGAATACTTGAGAGTTACCTTCACTTGTTTGCAGAATTGATGGAGGATATAGAATAGCTCCTGCAGACCCAAGGTAGAGAGTTTGCTTACTTCCTGGAACTGTGAGGCCAGATTCAGAGGACTTTGCAGGTAATCCTAATAATTTGATGTTAATAAAATGTGAGGATCTTCTTGTTTCAAGCTTCTACATCTTAAAAAGCCACTTTTTCTGCCTTGTTGAGAGTAGACTGGGTTGGGTTAGGTTCAAAGTAGAGAAACCAGTTTGGAGGATGTTGTAATCATCCAAGTTAAAGAAGTTAGTCTTAGGCTAGGGAGGTAACAATGCAGGTCTTAGGGAGAGGTGAGAACCTGTATAAAGTTGGGAGACAGAGTCATCAAAATATGTTAGCAGATCGGATGGAGAGAAATATGAGGGAAAATTGGAAGGTTCTTTGTTTGAGCATCTGAATGAAACATTAAATCCTTAAGCAGAGTGGAAAAGAGACCAACATTTGGAAAGATGGAAAGCCCCACCCATGACATGTAAATCTGAAATGTTTCATGTCTAGCCTTTACATACATGGATATGGAGCTCAAAGGAGAATGGTGAACAGCAGACATAGGCTTGAAAGTAGACCAAGACTGTGTGGTGTTGAAAGTCATATCCAATATAAAAATCATCTTTGCATTGAAGGTAGAAGGGGTTTTAGAGAATAGGGCAATGAAGCACTTGAGCATTAAAAGATCTTGGAAATCAGGGTGTGGGGTACCTGTAATCCTAGGAATTGGAAGGTAGAGATAGGAGGATAGCAAATTTGAGAGGGGCATTGACTACATAGCTAGACCTTGTGTCAAGAGACTAAATAAACAAAACAAAACAAGACAAAAGGCTGGTAAAATAAGGAAGGACTGTCAAAAGAAACTAAAATTGAGAGTAACTGAGTAGAATAATCAATAGGTGTGGATGAAATCAAGAGTACATCTTGAAGGCCAAGTGAGTACTCAGTCAAGTGTCTCACTGATGAAATCAGGTTTAAAAGGCAGTATGGAAGGGCTTGGCAATATGGAGGTCACTGGAGACATCTACTAAGACCTAAGCATGTCTCAGTAGAAGTAAAAACAAGAGAAGGAAAGGAACCAGGATGGGCAATGGCAGATTTGGAGAGAGAGATGGGTCAAGAGGATTAGATATGTGTGGTCTTTAAAAAAGAGAGAAAGAAATGAAGAACAATGTAAGTGAGATAGTACCATATTTATGTACTAAAGGAAACTTTGCAGGAAAGAGGGGAAAGTGCAGCTGCAGGGGAGAAGGCAGGGAGTCAAGGACCTGTTTCCTTGTATAGGCTAGGTAGGATGAAAGCAGCCTAGCACACGATTCAATGGTTAGCTCCAGAAAGGCATGTAGGCATATATGCTGTGGGCATGTATGATGGTGGGTCCCTGGAAGAGTGCCTTCAGATCACTTCAAATTTCTTCACAAGGTAGGAATCACAGAAGAGGCTGACAACAGGAAGATGGGGAGTGCTTAGAGGCAAGAGAAGGGTGAGAAGTTTTCTGAAAAGTGCCCTCTCGGAGAATGGGTAAATTATTCATCATGCACAAGGAATGCAGAGTGGGTGTAAAGACAGGTATCTTTCTAGCAATGTCAACTCCAAGCTACTCAGCACTCTAGAACTAGTGAAAAGCTGACTAGATCTCTGAGGTCTTTGCTTTCCTCCTTTCTGCTTCTGCTTCTTGAAGAGTACAAGTGGAATTACTGCCCCACTCACTAGCTAAACTGCACTGCTTGCACTTTTGTGATTTCTGCATTACCTTCTCTAATTGCTTGCACTTCATAAATTAGTTCATCATTGTATTAATAATTAATGTTGATGGTGGGAGCCATGTTGAGCTAAGCTTGGATTTATAAGCGAGCTAAGCTTTTTTTTTTCTTTTTAAAAAACAGATGTACTTGTTTCTGAATCAAGTTTGTAGATTGGAGTTATAGAAACACGGTTATGAGTTAGTGTAATTTCGAATTAATGAAAGAGTATCTAGGCCATAAAACCTTTTATTCAGAACAGTTTTATGAATGAAAAGAACATGTATTTAATGATATAGAGGGAATATCCGTTTCAGAAGTTTCTGTTCTTACATGGTCAGAAAGGAAAACCAAAGACTGGAGAGGGGAAATTCTTCCATTTTTAGGTCTATCAACTTAGCAAAAATACTTTACATTTGTGTTCAGACTTTCTGTATCACATGAGAACGATACATACAAGAATTTCCCAGGCAAGGTAGATGGAGTCTGGATGTCTCCACTGACAGATGTGCCTCCAAGCTTAAAGTATTAGTGAGATGTAAGAATGCTTTATTAATGCTCTAAGTCAAACTAAGAAAAGCTTAGAAATAACTAAGGTTATTATTAGCATTATGAAGAATAAAATGGGTAAGAAAATTTGGAGAGAAGTGAAAGAAATATACATTTAAAATTAGATCCAAAACAAAACAGAAAATAAAGAAGAAACAAGTTTTCCTGAGCCTTGGTCCTGACTTAATCATTGACTAGAAACCTTAAACAAATCCTTTTGCTTGTGAAACTATCCTTTGCATTAAAAAATTCTGGCTGGAATGGTAAGTCCTTTAAAGACTCCTTTAGTGCTAAAGAATGGTTCTACAAAATATTTAAGCTATATCATCTACTAAAATTTTACGGGAAAATGTGTTGATGCTCGTTTTATCTCTCAACAGCTGAAGAAGATGGGCCTTTAGTTTCATAGCCTCTTTAATAACTCTGTAAGTAACAAAACAGTAGAGAACAGCACATTTAATCTGATTTCTCACTAATAATGCTTGCTGTTTATAAGGCTGTTGGACAAAATTGCTTTAATATATTAGTCTTATTTTAATTATATTTTATTAATATAGGAAAACTGTTTTTACTTGGTGCATTTGTTGAATTCTCTGTTTTTAAAATGTTTTGAGTCAATGTCTTGTTTTACTAATGTAGAAAATGTTCATTTACAAATAAATATTTGACAAATTCTCAATCTTTGTTAATATAGCACCTCTTTCCATCAAACTATACCTCATATTCTTAGGAAACATTTTTCAATGACTTATTCAGTGTTTCTAGAACAATTTGGTGTTTTACTGAGGTAAAATTTTTTCTGGCTTCATAATCATGGATTTTAAAAACCATGCAAAATTTTTGATTTAGAAGTTGAGAAAAATGTAAAATATATTTTTGATGGTGTTTTGGTACTTGTGTTGATTGTGGAGTTCTTTCCCCTGGGTCTTCTTTGGATGGCATATTAACCAACTTTCCAGCATCAATACATTTTTCCATCCTGAGAGTTGGTGATGTTACAGAATTTCAGTACAGTAATGGATGGCAAATCTTTACATTTTATTCCTTGTTTTTTGCTGTTAAAGGTATGACAAGGTGGGCCTATGGCTCTGATTTTTTTACATTGTTTTGGTCAAGTTTTGTTTTTAGCTTATACTAACTTTATCAAATATGCTCTCCTTTCCTCTGTGCTCAGTTGAAGTCTAAAAGAATTTCTCCTCTATCACTGTGTTGTTAAAAAAACAGCTTTGCCCATATTTTCTTTTATTATTAATTTGTTTTGCAACAATTTGATCCTTGAAACACATTAAAAGATTTTCAAACATATAAGCATGGAAAGGGAAGATACCTTATAGGAAGAAAATAACCTCACTGAGAATTGAAGATGGAGGGAATTCCATATCAGTAGTAGTTTATATACTGTAGATTTGTACTTTTCTTAGCACTATGGTCTGTCTTTAAAAATTTCTTCTCTTCCCTAAAGAAATTTTTTTTATAGAATATGCTGTGTTTTGAATATTGTGGTTTCTGACATATTTTTTATGTCATATGCCATATGAACATATTTTGTTCTTCTTAGAAAAAAAAGACTGTGAAATAACACATTTTATTTCCCTAGTAGCATAAATAGGTTGTTTATGGGTCTCTATTTGATTTTCCTGGTCTATCCTTTGAATGCATTCCTCCAAATTAAATATAAGTTTAGTTATGTTGTACCCAAGGAAATCAGGGAAGGAGCTGTGGCCATGACAAGTTTTATTTTTGCCTCTTTCTGCCCTCGTGTGTGTATGTGAGAAAGAAAATGTAGCATAGTTCAGTTCTAATGAGTCGTGTGAGTTCTCAAATGGGTAGGTTAGCACTGTGGGAAGATTGTTTGTTTGTCCTGGACTGATCCTGGATTATTCGCCAACATTAGCTGAAGAGCTGAAATGCGAGGCTAAATACATGACCCAGGACGAGGTTGCTAGGTCTGGTGACCAGGGTTTTCTTCTCCTGGAACTTACACAATCGACATGTGTATGTTTGTGAAATTTTCTCACCCTAGAACATGATAATACTTTGGCCACTGTCATGTGAGAAAAAAATCTGTAACTTCAAAGAAATATGGGTCTATACATGTTGATATAGACAGAAAGACAGAGGGAGAAAGAGTCAGAGAGAGGGAGAGGGAAGAGGAGAGAGTGAGGGCCAAAGGAGAAAAGAAGGGACAAGACCTGCAGTGAAACCCATCAATTCAATCTATAAAATTAATATACATTAGTGATTTTATTAAAAGAGAATATTAAGATTGATTGAGCAAACACTGACAGCAGACTAAGGAGTGCTGAGGAAAGTCTGCCCACATTTTCATGTTTACTTACCCTGGGGCAGAGACAGTCCATGGCAGAGATCCATCTTACTCAAGGCTGCCTTTCTACCCTGTCCCCCACTGACCCACCTGTTTTGAGAATTGGAAGACCTTGTTTCACTTCTGAATATTTTCAGGAAAGGAAGTTGCACATCTTTTTAAAAACCTTTCCACAATGATCTCTATTTTTACTGTATTTGATAATAACTCATGCCAAAATCTGCAATATTTTGTTGGCAGTGTTTACTACCTTCAGAACTGACAAACATTTCTTTCTCAACTGCATTTCTTCTGGGTTTTATCTATGATACACGTCTCAGTTTCTGAGAAGATGTGATAGGTGGTTTTCACAAGAAGTCACTGATTTTTTTTTCTTTCATGTGAACTCCAATGAGCAAAACATCTGTGACCACTTGATGTTGGAATGATAAGTTGGCTTCCCTCTTATGAGTTTCTCAAAGCAAGTCACCCAGAGTATGGTTCACATCAGGATTATTTACTGGAGAACATTCAGCACCATCAATACACAAAAGAGCATTGCATTTTAAAAAGACAGCCGTAATGTGCAGCATTTCACAGGTCATTTTAAATCCAAATCCTTTAGTGTTTTCTATGAAGCATTACAGGTGAAGAATAAGTTATGAGAACAGACTCTGGAAGATACTGATTTATCAGCATCATTTTTCCTAATGTAGGTAAAGCAGTTATAAGGAACGAATAGATCTTTTGCGCATTAATTAGCCTTGCAAAGGTAATCTTGAAAACAATCCTTCCCCCGTTCATGCTCCTTTTCTCTTTCTCTCCCAGCAAATGCTTATACCATATATCATATATGGAAGGATTTGCTTGGTTCATCATCCTCCATAGGTACAAAAGGAACAGTGAGTGGAAATAATACATTTACCTGTAGTTTATAAATATAGTAGGGTAACTGCATGAGTACATTAAAGGACTGGGAGTGCTGGCGTGGGCCTTTAATTCCAGCACCTGGGAAGCAGAAGCAGACAGATCTCTGTGAGCTTGAGGCAAGCCTGGGCTACATAGTGAGACCCTGTCTCAAAACAAAACAAAACAAAACAAAACAAAACAACAAAAAAGAATACATTAAAGGCACTGTGAAAAAATATCCCATTGTCCTATAATGAAATTGATAGACCAGCTGTTTTAAAGAATACTCTTATAACACATGGATGCATTGAGAATTGTGGTATTATTTTGTAATTTACTAATATCTCCAAATTTGCAGTCATTTATTTATTTATTTGTAAAGACTTATTTTTGTTTTATTTTATTTATTTTAAAATAAATACACTTATTTATTTATTTTTGCATTCTAGCTACAGTTTCCCCTCCCTCCATTCCTCCCAGTCCTTCCCCACCCACCCCCCTCTGTCCCCACCCCCAATCTACTCACCCTCAGTTTCTGTTTAGAAAAGGGCAGGTCTCCCGTGAGTATCAACAGAACATGGCATGTCAAGCTGCAGTAACTCTAAGCACCTCCCCATGTATTAAGGCTGGGCAAGGCCACCCAGTATGGGGACTAGGGTCTCAAAAGCCAGTAAAAGAGTCAGAGACAGCCTGTTCCCACTGTTAGGAGTCCCACAAGAGGACCAAGCTACACAACTGTAACATATCTGCAGAGGGCCTAGGTCAGTCCCATGAAGGCTCCCTGGTTGTTAGTTCAGTCTCTGTGATGCAACTAAGAGCCCAGCTTAGTTGATTCTGTGGGTTTTCTTGTGGTGACTTTGAGCCCTCTGGCTCCTACAATCCCCTTTTCCTCAGGATTCCCTGAACTCTGCTTAATGTTTGGCTGTGGGTCTGCATCTGTTTCCATCAGTTGATGAATGAAGCCTCTCTGATGACAATTCGGCTAGGCACCAATCTGGTCACAGGAAATGGCCAGTTGAGGCTACTTATCTGTTGTTGCTAGTAGTCCAAGCTGGGGCCATCCTTGTAAATTCCTGGGAGATTCCCTTCAGCCAGATTGTTACCTGACCTGGAAATGCTCCGCTTTCCAATACTCTCTTTCAGCACTCCTTCCCTACATCTCTTCCCCAACCTGATTGCTCATGTTCCCATCCTCATCTGCCCTCAATCCACTCATGAAATCTCTTCTACTTCCCATCCCAGGGAGACTCAAGTGTCCCTTCATGAAACTTTCTTGTTACCTAGTCTCTCTGAGTCTGTGGATTGTAGTATAGTTATCCTTTATTTTCCAGTTAATATCCACTTATGAGTGAGTACATACCAGGTTTGTCTTTCTTGGTCTTGGTTACCTTACTCAGGATGATTTTTTTCAAGCTCCATCCATTTGCCTTCAAATTTCCTGGTGTCCTTGTTTTAACAGCTGAGTAATACTCCGTAGTGTAAATGTACCACATTTTCCTTATCCATTCCTCAGTTGAGGAGCCTCAGGTTGTTTCCAGGTTCTGGCTATTACAAATAAAGCTGCTGTGAACATAGTTGAGCAAGTCTCCTTGTGGTATGATCGAGCATCCTTTGGGTATATACCCAAGAGTGGTTTTGCTGGATCTTGCAATAGATTGAGTCCCAGTTTTCTAAGAAACTGCCACACTGACTTCCAAGGTGGCTGCACAAGTTTGTACTTGCACCAGCAATGGAGAAGTGTTCTGCTTGCTCCACATCCTCTCCAGCATGAGCTGTCACTTGTGTTTTTGACTTTAGCCATTTTGACATGTATAAGGTGAAATATCAGAATTGTTTTGACTTGCATTTCCCTGTGGCTACAGATGTTGAACATCTCCATAAGTGGTTCTGGGCAATTTGAAATTCTCTTTTTAAAAGAATTTTTTATTATTATTGTGTGTGTGCAAGTCATTCCATGGAAGCGAAGTTATAAACCACCAGGCATGTATGACGGGGACTGAACCGAAGTCCTCTGCGAGAGCTGGAGGGTTGTGTGCCCTCTTACAGCTTTCAGCATTGAAGCCCTCTGCAGAAGACCACTTTAGTTATGCAAACATGTGTTGCTGTTTCACTGTGCCTGCCTGAGCCACCTGACTGGTCTAATAAAGAGCTGAGTGGCCAATAGGTAGTCAGAGAAAGGATAGACAGGGCTGGTAGGCAGAGAGAATAAATAGGAGAAGAGAAAAAGAACAAGAGGAAAAGAAAGAAGATAATGAGCCAGAAAGAGGGACATGCCCAGGGCCAGAAACCAGGCAGCTGCCAGCAAGCCAGACACTGGAGGAAGCAGGAAATTAAGGCATACAGAAAGAAATGTGAAAAACCCCAAGGTAAAAGGTAGATCAAGAGAAACAGGTTATCTTAAGTTAAAGAAAAGAAGCTAGCCAGAAGCAAGCTTAAGCTAGGCGGAGCATTCATAACTAGTAAGAAGTCTCCATGTCATGATTTGGGAGCTGCTTGGTGACCCAAAAGAATAAGTCTTTAACTCCTTTAACTCTTAATTTAATAATGTTGACAGGTAATTAGGCCATGAGGGCTCTGTACTCATGAAAAGATTCATTTAATCATATCTATAGTAGGTTTGTCATCAGTAAATACATTTGCTAGAACAGTGTACGCTCAGCTCCTTTTCTTGGCTAAAAGAATACTCTTTTGCCCTGATGACTTACTTTCATCATAGGATATCCTGAAGGGGGAATAGAATGATTGCAATAGCCAGATGACCGGGATGTCTGCTGCTAGATAGTGTCTTATAGGCATGACAGGGAAGCTGCATCCGTGAAATCTCTGTACAATATGGCTGGCTAAGCAAGACTTGCATAATGGCAGTACCAATCCACAATGTCATCATGGTTAGTGGGAATTTCACAAAGTTCATACCTTCATGAGGATGTACAAGCAATCAATAGCTGCTTTTGAGAGAATCGGTCTTTCCTGTGGATGAGCTTCCTGATAAGTTATCCAATTTCAAGTGGTCAGCCATAAACACAAGTACATAAGAGTGACTCTAAATGAGCTCAGTAGTGTGTGTGTGTGTGTGTGTGTGTGTGTGTGTGTAAAACAATAATAATTATAGAGGAAGATGTCATAAATTTGAGAAGTTAAAGGAGACATGAGAGGAGGTAGAAGTGGAGGGGTGGAATGATGTAAACACAGTACTCATGTATGAAATGATTAAAGCTATTTAGTACTCATGTATGAAATGATTAAAGCTATTTTTCTTTTAAAAGAAAAGGTCTATATTGCCAGAAAGTCTCATTAAAGGAAATACTGCTGGCAACTTCTTTGAAAAGAGAAGAGCCACAGGGAAAGGCTAAATTTCCTTAGATATTATGTAACACTTGGAGAAATATAAACAATGCCACCCATTCTGATGCTACCAGTCAGAAATGGGGAACAAGTATTGGAAACTTCCATAAAAGCCATCCTTATAAAGTAGCAGAGAACTTGACTGAAATATGCCCATGCCTGAAGGCTTTGTGGAAGGAGAAGCTTAACATTAGTGAGCTGGAACATTTAATGTAAGAAACTTCTAAGCAGAATATTCAAGGACCCACAGCCTTCTTGTAGGTGATTACAGGAAAATGAGAGAGAACAAAATAATACAGATACGAAATTATAATTAAAAGGAAACAAAGAAGAGGAGATGATGTGGCCAAGCTGCCCTTTAATAAATGAATAAGCATGAGTAAAAGAAAGCTAGGTGCTCTTCATCAAGATAATAGAAAAATATCCTGCATGTAGTTCAGAGGTTTTGAAGGCTGCCTTAAACTGTCAGAGGTCCAGTGATCAAGAAGGGCAGAATGGCTCTGGAATATGGACCTGGGTGCTATCTGTGGACTTGTTGTCTAGTTTCATGGCCTCAGGGATATCCTACCTACAGCTGTATGTAGTTCCTTGCTACCCTAGCTGTGCCTCAAGAAGCCTTAGGGTCAGCTTGGGTAACAGATCTAGAGGGCACAAATATATTTGTAAAGTCTGGAAGGAATCCATTGGCACTGATTTAGCAATCATGTAGGACACTAGCACTGTGGGGCATGGCTTCTGGCACCTGCATCTCAAAGGAATTCAGCAACACTCTAGAGGCCCAGGCACAGACTTGTTGCAAGGGAAGGTATGGAGCTCATAGTTTATAGGATATTTTTCTCACATTTGATTTCAATGGTTTTGTTTTGTTTTGTTGTTGTAGAAAGAATCCAGAGTTATATCCTTGAGTGTCCGTAGTTTCAACTACAACTTTGGAGCTGGGCCTTCTGAGTTTGTGATTAAAGACAGAATATGAGTCAGAATCAAGTACAGGGACACTGACCTTTCTGTCAGGACTGGCGTAGTAGAAGACCACCATAGGGCAATAGGAATAACTGCTTTATTATGTCTTCTTCCTTGTCTGGAAGTATGAATACCAAGCAATACTGCCCTCAACACTCCAGATGGGTCCTTAATGGTCTGATTCAAATTGTCATTGGAAAGTTGAGGCCTAGATCTCCAGTGAACCCTGGATAGACAAGTCTTGGGATAGGACTTCTTTATAAGGGCTAGGAATACAAAGGAAGAGACTGACAAGAGCTACATGTGTTCTCTGGAGCCAGACACATGAAACTGGAGTCCAGAAAGCCTTCAAGTTCTAGTGGACAACTAGAAACTCAGTAGAAAAACTAGGTAGGATAGAGAGTAGGACACAGCTTTCTAACAAAAATCATGTCCTCTGTAGAGAGAAGTCAATCTAGAGCTTGGGCTGTTAGTACATCCTTCCTGGCATCATTATGCGAATACATAATGTTGGCATATAGTAGCCCTGGCAGGGTCCTGAAGGAGACAAAACCTTATCCAGTTAAATACAGACGTTTCACTTGACTTCATGAATTTCTCCACAGCAAACTTTGTGCATTCTGCTCACATGCTCAAGACCCACCAGTGAAGGAAATCAAAGTCCTAGGGACTGGGGATGCTATTGGATAGTCCTGTCTTCTTACACTTCTTTTTGCCACCGTTATGCTTACTACATTAATCTAGGTGTTAGTGAATGAGAGGAATGGTGAGGTGTCCTTCATTGCAATTCTGGGCGATAAATGGAGGGACATAAGAAGGAAACAAGGAGATGAGATAAAGGGAGGGACCCTATGACTACTTGCTTAGAGTTTTCAACTTCTGACTGCTTAGGTCCTTCTAAATATCAGGAGTTGGAGTTGACCTTACTCTAAAGTATTGCCAACAGAATCTCTGTGTGAGGCTTAGGTATCTTTTTAAAGACATATTTATTATTTTTGTTTCATGTGTCTATGTGAGTGTCTGCATGTATGTGTCTGTCTGTCTCTGTGTCTTTGTGTCTCTATCTCTATTTGTCTGTCTGTCTGTCTGTCTTGATAATTCACCTACTCTCCTCTCTCTCTCTCTCTTTCTCTCTCTCTCTCTCTCTCTCTCTCTCTCTCTCTCTCTCTTTCTCTCTCTCTCTCTCTCTCTGAATGATCCTCTGGAACTGAAGTAATGGGTAGTTGTGAACCTCCTGAGTTGGTACTGGGAACCAAACGCAATTCTTCTGCATGAAGAGCAAGTGCTCTTAACCACTTAGCCATCTCTCCAGCTTGAGTTTTTTTTTTTTCTTTTTTGCTTCTTGGATGACTAATATATGCAGGCAGAGATGAGATCTAGTGGATATCTATCAAGCCATTACACAAACATGAAAGAATGGTCAATTGTGTAAAACCAATGATTTATAAGTATATACACATAACACACATTAATACATACACATTTATAACATATACATTAAAAAGCACACAGAGCTACTCCTTTTAATTATTCTTTTAACTGCTCTATTTATATAAATTCTATTAAGATGTTTTACCCCAAATATGCTCTGTCAAATGTCAGTTCCTGAGTATTTATAGGCAGAGGAAATAAGGAAGATGAATTTCCTTGTGAAATGTGTTTGAGAACTACTTAAAACATAGTTCCTATAGTTGTTTCCTTTTCATTCCCCTTTCTTCTGTCTTCTCATCTTCCACCCTGCCACTCCCATTCCTCCATCTTTCCCTTACTTCCTTTTCCTCCTATTTCTTCCTTCCTACATGGGATGGTCAAATCTGAACCACGTTCTAATGCGAGTTGAACAGAGATTATATTTCTTCTCTTGCGGACATTGCTCTAAAGGTGTCCTATGGAAGCGTTTGCAAAGCAACACTGTAAGTATAGGAGGGCAGAAATATAAAGATAGCTTCTTCAGGGTAGGTTGTGTTATCTGATGGCTGCCTCCTTAAAGCTTGGCAACGTTCAGGATCTGGGGTATTTCTCAATACCCTCCTCGATTATGTAATAAATAGTTCAATGAATACTTGTGAAGACGTTATCACACCACTCAGCTCACAACTAGGGGAACATTCCAAAGAAGGAGCCCAGTTTACATGATTTGACTTTTGGGGACAATCTTCTTTTTTTTTTTTCTGTTTTTCTCTTTAAAATAGCCCTGGCTATGTAAGAATGAATACGTAAGCAGATGTCCTTGTGTAAATACATATGACAGTAGAAGTCTGGGCCAATTTTCTTTTCTTTTCACAAGTGTTTGATAATTTCTGAGAATAATGAAATTCTGAAAGCTAGCTTCAAAATCTGAGCTAACAATTTAGTTTTTCTAAAAAGGAGAAAATTCCCCTTTGAAAATAATGTAATTGCTAATGTATAGCAAAAAATTGATTTCAATGTGGAAGATAGGAGATGAGTGTGACTCATTTTCTTCATGGTGTCCCTGAGTTCATTGGTGAATGAAAAGGAACCATGAAGCATTTCGTGAATATTTGGCAGAAGTACTAGATGACACAAGTCTGAAGACTTTCTGAAAATAAGATCCGTCTTACCAACGCTGCTTTGAGGACACCATCTATTGTTGTATGCTGTCAGCTACTGTGATAAAACACTGACGGAAACAAATGGGGAAGAAAGGCTTTATTTTGCTTTCAGGTTACAATCAAGGGAAGCTGAGACATGAACCCGAAGCAGGAGCCTGAAGCAGGTATGCTGCGTACTGGCTTGTCCCCCTGTATTGCTCGGCTACATTCTTTATACAGCCCATATCCTCTGGCCCAGGGATGGCACTGTTTACAGTTGACTTGGCCATTCTACATTGGTTAGCAACCACGAAAATGTCCCACAGACATATCCACAGACTCACCTGATGGATGCAATCCTTCAATTGATATTCCTTCTTCCCAGAGATGTCTAGGTTTGTATCAAGTGGATTAGAAAACCAGCCAGCATATTGTCTACACTACATTTAATACTGTTTAATACATTTAAACACCAACAGAGAAAACAGACTTGATAAAGAGCCCTGGCAGTGTTAGGAATTTCTGATGTTTCTTCATTTCATCATTGGAGATCTGTCAGATCCTCTCAGTGTTCTGGGGGAAAGGACTCTTACCCCACTTGCCTAACGAATCTGAACATACAAGAGCCCATCAAAATTTAGTGGAAAGGAGAGAAGGTCTGAGAATGAGCCAAAGCAATGCCATTCTCTTATAGGAAAGAATTCTTTTTAACTTAGAAAGAATGATGGATATATAAATATTCCCATTAAAGAAACCCTCATGGGATGATTTCTCTTTTAAAGAAATTCTGTCTTTGCTCGGTGGTAACAGAAAGAAGTGATCTAAACAATAAACACACCCACACAACATGTTGATTACAGTAGTGAAAAATTTCACTAGTCTTTATTGTTCTTGACGCCATAGGTTTTGTCTTGTTTGTGAGCCTCAGAAAGTTATCAGTTTTATTTTCTTTGTAGAATATTTTCCACTTTAAAAATGTTTATTCTAACTATTTTTATCTTCTTTGTTTATTTTGCCAGGTTGTTTTCAGTCACCACCAAGTCAGTATGAGTCAGAGTTGGAGAGGCTCCAACACATTGGTGCCACTGCCATGGCCGTCGCTGTCCTCATATTTCAGTGGGCGTCACCTCCTGAAAGAGAAGAGACTTCACAAGGGCGATTTATCTCAACAGCCTTTTATTTTATTGAAAACTGTGCATGTCTGACGTAAAATTATATTTTATTCAACCACCAGAGGGAGCCTCCAAATCTATGGATTCTGAAAAAGAAATATGACGGAAGCAGGTGGCAACTTTATAAATCTTATGCTTGACAATTAAAAACCCAATCCATTCCATGCCATTGGGTTCCATGGATTCTTTTCTCCCAGAAGGTGTCCAAGGTCTTCTCCTGCTACATGTGCCACATCATTTTGATTAACAGTTCTTATAGAATAGACTATTTTTTGCATGATTTTGATTTTTGTCGTAGTTTGAGTGTTTCTGGTATTTAATTTTACAATTTAATTGTTGAGTCTCATCAATCTCTTGCTTCAAAAGTATTTTTCTTCTATACTTCTTTTTGATCCTAGATCTTACAGGTGTATTTTTAGTCTTCAAATTGATGATCTTTATCCACATATATATTTTTTCTGTAACCCCCAAATTGAGGGTTTGTTGCATCTCTTCCTTTCCATATTTATTTATTTTGATACATTGCTTGTCTGGCCACGTTTTATTATTAAATATTTAAGAAGAGTCCTGGGGTTTTAGAGTTATGAGTCTTTTTCATATTTGGAAATGTCAGCCTAATACATGATATTCTCAGGTGGTTTCCTTCTATCATCTGCAATTTCATTTTCTCCCATGGAGAATCAAATGTTTCAAAAATTTTCCACACATATTATTTACACAGTGGATGAGGAAGGATGTTATCCAACTGCTTCCTGCAGGCAGAGCTGGCTATCTTCCATAATTGAGAGCTCTGGACCTCCCAGAAATACCCTTCTTTGATTGCTAAGCACCTTGTAAGTAAACTTCAGTCACCGTGTCCTTGTGGCTTTCTGATGTTCTCTCTCTCTCTCTCTCTCTCTCTCTCTCTCTCTCTCTCTCTCTCCCTTTCTCCCCATCCCTCATTATATAGACTTATGCGTTCATCATTATACTGTTACCACAGTAGTTAAGGTAGTAAATATAAGTAAATATATCCACTATCTCAAAGAATTTCCTCTTATCTCCTATCTATTGTGATAAAGACACTTATGGTAGTAGCACAACCCTAGTTAAGGACAGCTCTTGAAAGAATTCTGTTTGTCAACTGCTTCTGCATCCCGCTGTCAAGTGTCCCATTTTTTTTTCACACAGTAATGTCATCAATCATGTTTTGTGGCTGTGAAAAACTGTTGTGCACAGAGGTTAAGCAAATTACCCAAGGTCACAGAGCAGATGAGTGAAGCCTGGGAGCCGATCCAGGAATCTGAACTGCTGGGTTGACATATTGTCAACCATTGCTTCACACAGCTGCAGGCTGGTCTGCTCCTTACCATTGCGCTTAATAAAAGTCAACTATTTTAACTCTCAACCTGAGTTGAAGTCAATGGAATTTCACTAAAATTACTAGAATGTTGTCTTAGTAGAAAAATGAATTTTGAATAATGAATAGAGGTGAAACTGATTCATCCCAAGTCAGTATTGACAGAGTCATCCTTCTTCTCTTTCTTTTAACTTCTTATTCCCCTGAAACTGCTTACAGATGTGCAGTATTTCCACAAAAGGTTTCCATGAAGACACCATCTGAATATCAACATTTTAGACAGAGTATTCCTTTGATATTTGTATAGTTACATAATAATCATATGTTGATCACTATGTGGATAAATAAAGACTATTTTCAAATAAAGTAAAATATGAAATATGTCAACTCACCATTTTGAATTTTTCTGCACCAAGCACAGGTATTCTCCAACAAATATGTATTTAATGGCTCAGTCGATGCTGGCCTTCTAGTAGCCGAATGCGCTCATTGACTTTACAACTTCGGAGTCTAAGGAATGATAATGTCTGTCAGCTACAAACGAAGTCAGTAAGCCTGCTTCACTGAGATTGCTCCCTGGACCAGCTGCTTTGCCATTTGCAGTCACAGATACCCATGAGCTTGCAAGTCAGGCCTTGCAGTCCGTGGCTTGTTTGGAGTCTCTTCAGCACTGGTTTGTCCCCCATTACCTCTGTTGTACCTTCAGAAACAGCCGGAGGCCTAGTTTTGTGCACTTTGGGAAACAGATTCATACTCTGCTCTAGTACAGACACATGAGTGCTGCCTCCTCTGCCTACCACAGGGGGCAGCCCATGACTAATAAAGTGTTTAAAGAAACACTAAGGAAAAGTAAGGAAATACAATAAAAAATGTTAAAACAGATTTCCAGTGTCATTTTTAATAGCGCATTGTGTCACTAGGGTTTATTTCACTTATTTAAAAATAAACAACTCTTCATTAATGCTGAGGATGTAAGCAATCAGACCTTAATAAAACTAGGGTTTAAGAGTGTTTTGCAGAAAGCAATTTCTTCATGTTTATGTTTTTATGCTTTTTATTTCAAATTTAGTAATGCCACAAATATGTTTCACTCAGGTGTTCCAGCTTTGTCAAGCTCTCACAAATAAATAATGCACTCCTGAGAAAACATCCTTCCCAAAGGAGAAAGTGCTATAAGCATTCATTTTGACTTGTCTTGGAGGCAATGGTTTTCATCTTTTGTGATACATTTTTAAAAGCCTGAGCAAAAGTGCATAAAGCATAGTTACTCTTAATGAGATGAGCCACATGCAAAATTCAGAACTCTCAAGGCTGTGAGGCACACGAAGAAATGCCACTCCTGGTGACTGCCGAGCAGAGGCTTGCCTGTGCTCTCCTACTTCCATTTTTAGCAAAATGACAGTAACGTGTCCCCTGGAACTTCTCTGCTGGAAGTTAAAATTTAACTCCTCTGCTTGCCAAATTATATCAGACATGTTACTTAGTTTCTATGCTTCAGTTTACTGATTAAAACTGGAAATATAATTTGTAATGGGGGTTAACGGGGCTAACATTTTTTGGTTCTCCATATTATTTAAAATAGTGTATAATGCTATTTATTTTAACAAAACACTTTTTGTAGCACAATTTTCCACTATAACTCAACATTTCCATAGCAACGATTAAGTTTTCCCATCACCAACCTAGAATGCTTACATAAGAAATCCACTTGTTCCATGCATTAATAAACAGAATCTGAGGTTTTTCCCATCTCCTGAAAGGGGGCCATGGGACTTGAAGGCCTGATATGAAATGGAGTGAGGTAGTAAACGCAGAGTGCTTAGAAAAGGCTCTGGATGTAAATAACCATTAAATAAATGTTTACTGATAAAGGACTATGTACAAAAATCATTATATAAGGCAAACAAACTGAGCTAAAATTGAAGAGGCTAAAGAAAGTATCACAGGAAGAAAGCAAATGGCTTATAAAGAGGACAGAATTGTCTTGACCAGATTTAAATCAGAAATTTTTTGTTTGTTTGTTTTGGTTTTTTTGTTTTTTCGAGACAGGGTTTCTCTGTGTAGTTTTGCGCCTTTCCTGGAACTCACTCTGTAGCCCAGGCTGGCCTCGAACTCACAGAGATCCGCCTGCCTCTGCCTCCTAAGTGCTGGGATTAAAGGCGTGTGCCACCACCGCCCGGCTTAAATCAGAAAATTTTTAGCCCATACTTTTGAAAGTAAAGAAAGTAGAGTGAATTTCCAAAAAAACTTTATTCTTCCTGGATTTTATAGACATTTTATGAATTAGAATAAAGAACAATATTTTAAAAATAAATTCACATTGACTAGAAAAATATTGTAGAAACACTGTTAATACTTACTAAAATGCATGAAAGACAAACCACGTTCTTTGGTTTCTCTTGCTTCTCTGTGTAGCTCATTGGTGGAGTATATCACCTTTTTAATGAATATGAGTAGCAGAAAAATCGAAAGTGCATGCCTAATGACGAGTAGGGTGCTTAGGGTCTGAGCACGGTGGTATACATCAGTCATTACAACACGAGGAATGAGAACCCTGTTTTGAGACCAGCCAGGTTACATAGGCAGTTGGTCTCTCAAAAAAGAGAAGTCAGCTGTTAGCATGTAAAAAGGAGCTGACATTGTATGGTGTGGAATAGGGGCCATCTTAATTTTAAGCAATGGAGATTTTGTATCAGATAACTTAACTGAGCTCTAACGTCCCCTCTTTGGGCCACCAAAGTGGTTCAGTGGGTAAAGGTGCTTGCAGCCAAACTTGATGAACTGAGTTCTATCCCTAGGATCCACATGGTAGGAGGAAAGAAGCAACTCTTGCAAGCTGTCCTTGGACATTCACATATGTAGTGTAGCATGAATACATGTACGAAAATTAATAAAGAACTTCACAAATAATTTTCTTGTAGCCTCAAAAAATTTTAGCCACACATAGGCAATTCTGGTTAATTGAGAATTCATTAAGCTTTGCTAAAAAATAAATAAGTATGAGACACTTTGGTGGATGATAGGGACAGGAACAGTCTGAGCTGAGGAATGTTGGTTCTTGGGAACACAGAGGACCAATGGAGATTATCAGAGTATGTAGATGTAACCAACCGTCTTATTAAATAAGAGACACAGAGCCAATGTAAAGATAAAAGCCCAAGAGGTCAGAGCTAAGAGCCTTACCTGCCTGCCGCCAGCTAGCCTCTCCCGCCAAGAGACCTCTCCGCAAAGGGAGCTACTTCCTGTGTGTTTGTCTTATAAAGAGTTCTTGTTCTTCCTTCTCATTGGTTGTAAACCCAACCACATGACCGTCTCGTCACTGCCTGTCTGTGGTCACTCCAGGTCTTTTATGGTTGGTATTGAGATTAAAGGCGTGTGTCTCCAATGCTGGCTGTATCCTTGAACACACAGAGATCTACCTAGTTCTGCTTACCAAGTGCTAGGATTAAAGGCGTGCACCACCACCGCCCTGGCTTTCCCTATGGCTTGCTAATAGCTCTGACCCCTAGGCAACTTTATTTATTAACATACAAATAAAATCACATTTCAGCACAAATAAAATACCACTATAAGAGTATCCGGGAAAAGTCCAGAATAGGCATTCAGGAGGAAGTATGCGGCCTTCCCTCACGCTGGAAGAAGCCAGTGAGCAAGTGATGCATGAAAACTAGAAAGCCAGAATGACCCTAGTGAAGAAGCACTGTGTAAAGACAGGACGTCCAGCATCAAGTGCAGATTCCTCCATCCCTGGACCTGGAGTTGTAGCATCCAAAAGTCTAAGAGAAGAGGTGGGGACAGGGTGCTACCTGCAGGGAAAGATGTAGTCATAAATGGGTAGAATTCAGCCACTGATAATACTAGGCTATAAATCAATAACCTAACGGGACATTAGGACACAGCATGAGAACAAGATCTACAGATCCTCAGCTTACTGAAACTATCGGTGTTTAAAACTACATCAACATCAAACATACAGGAGACAGCCTTAGTGTGCAGCATAAGGAACACTGTCATCACTGGTATCTTCAATTTACTGCTTTCTCAGGAAGGTTTTGTTCAATATCCTTCACTAAAGTAGATGGCCCCAAAAACCACAGTGCAAGCCAGTAATTCCAAGCACAGTCTTGTGGCCTCTACAGCATGGGTTTATGGCAACAGCTTTTATGCCAAAGGGTGTTTGTTTAGTGATGTTAGCACCAAGACTCTAGAGCCAGAGCCACACAACTTTCCCTATGAAGGGATTCAGAAATACAAATACATTTGCAAGCCTATGGATGACTTAGAGAATATGTTTCCTTATGGAAGACTTTCAGTCTTTCTCAGGACACACAATTTGATTCCTTGCTTCCTTTTTGAACGTACTATTTGGGGCTCTATTGGAAAATTAGAGAATTGCAAGATTAGTTGTGGCTTGGTTTGTCAAAACATGCAAAGAAAGGGCAAGATGGAGCTGGCTCCTGAGGTGGAAGGACCCTGTGGAGCCTGCATTCTCTCCGCTGTGGGCTAGCTTCTTTTCTGGAGGATAATGTGGGAGAAATGCAAGGAAGGCAAACTCCTGCTTGAAGCATGTAAGTTTCTCTCTGCTGCTCTCATTTACCTGGGGACAACAAAATGCCTTACGTAATGCTTTTTCCTAATAACTGTAATTATTTAAATGTTGACAACATACATGCTCCTCCCCCCATGACTAAACATCTGAGGAGAAACAGAGTTTAGTTTTGCTTTTGAGAAAACGTGTTAACTATTGAAAAGTCCTCTATGCCCCAAATTTTTGGTAATGTGCTTTGTCTGCGGGAGGGCTATTTCTTACATGCAAAAACTCAGAGAACACACTACAATCACTCCCAAGGGATGCAATTTGCCAGTTGAGTAAGCAATTAATTCGAACACACATCACAAAAGCGAGGAAGTTAAGGAGAAAGTGAGACAGTAAGATGGAAACTAGCTGAAGTATTTGTTTTAGTTAATAAATAGCTGAATTTTTTCTTATAAATATAAAACAAAATTCTTTAAAGGGAACATGCAGAATGTATTAAAGCTAGACTGGATCTGAGAATCCAGATTATTTCAGTCAGTCAGCTATGTAGTTTTATTTTTTTATTTTTATGAAGCAGGGTTTTAGTGTATAGCCTAGGCTGGCTTGGAATACACAATGTAGCCCAGAGTGGCCACAAACTAATGATCAGCCATCCAAACACATTATCTTTTTAAATACAGTATTTTTAGCTAGTCTTTGAGAATTCCATAGGTGTATACATTTCATACATATATACATATAAACAAAATGTATGCATTTCAATTATATTCACCTGACTGCCTCCCTCCAATTTCTCCTGGATCCTTTTCCTCCTTCATGTTTTCTTTTGTTTTATATATAACTGAATCCTCACATTCTCCTCCCAATTTCATGTTCTCTTTTGTTTTATATATTACTAGTAGAGTCCAATTAATGTTGACCATATACACAATCTAACAGGGATGATATACTAAAAGAAAACTGACCCACCCCCTCCTTAGTAGCCATCAGCTGTTGGTAGTTCCTCAGTAGAGGTGGAAGCTCATGAGCCCCTCCTTCATCCATCCTGGAATGTTTACTGGCTCGGTCTTGCACAGCAAACAGCAGATGCTCTGAGTTCATGAGTTCAACAGTCTCTTCAAGTCCAGAAGACACTATTTATCCCCAGGCCTCTCAACCCACAAGTACTGATGGGAGGTGGGTTTGGTGGCCAGAAGAAGGGAAGTAAAACTTTCTTATTCCTCGTGGTTTTTTTCTTTTTTTTTAAATAAGGGAAGCCAATGGATGTTATTTCTGAACTGATGGTGAGTACTTCAGATGAAGTTTACATTACAATAAATTTGTCATGAACCCATGGCTTCTGTGTTTACTGACACTGGGCCCACATGAGTTGGACCCATGTAACAGGCAGATATGGATGGGAAGGGCTTATGAGGGTCTTCCCACTTACTGCTGATCTACTGGCAACTAACAGGTTCTGGGAGAGGGAGAGGTGTAATTACCCAGTTATGTCTTGACTGGTGAGCCCACAAGACTCCAGTGGATAGTTCCAAGTCCAGGGTCATACCTTAAGACCCTGTTAAACTCTGTAGGACACAGAACAAATCAAAAAGTAATGAACGTGAAAAAGTAATTTACAAGAAAGAAACAGAGATTATGTGAGTGGAAAGGAAGAGAGGTGGGGCTGGAAGAGAAACCAGAACTCGTTGTACACATATCTGAAATTGTCAGTGAATAACATTTACTAATGAAAGATGCTAGTGGGTATGTAATCAGTGTAGACATGAAAAGTTGTGTGGCTTATAAATTACTACAGAAACCAAACAAAAGAAATGCCCGTATACGGAACTAGCGATAGAAAGAAATAGCACAGAACAAACAGAGTATGAAACATGGTGCTATGTAGATGACTGAACATTTCAGTTACATCCATAAACAAAAAGAAACTTAAGCCCACTGTAACTCACAAATATTAAAATTGCACTGCTCTAAAGATCTAAATATTCATGATACAGAAACAAAAATGACAGAGATGTAAAATATGAAAGGTAAATTCAGCAAAACAACAGCTAGATAAAAAGCAGGACTGTCAGTATACATTGAAATACAATTCCAAAGCTTAGTAGTGATAGCAGGAAAGATGAAGCATTCACTCACAGCCCGACGTACAGAACCAAGCTCTAGCAGGCAAACTCAGGGGAGTTAATACAGACAAAGCAGCAACAGAGAAAGGTTGAGAAGAAACAAGGCTCAGTGACCATTTAGAGATATTGCCACTACTTGCAGTTTTTGAGGAGTGATTATTTATACAGAATAAATAATCTGTAGACCATGATAGGTTACTTAGTGAGACTATAATTCCTTGATTCCCTTACCAGATGATCACACAGCAGGCCACATAAGAACTCTCAATCAGGGCTATAGAGATGGCTCAGTTGTTCAAGGATAGGCTCACAACCCAAAATATAAGAAATTCTAATAAATTTTCCAATTGGAGAAATGTGCAGGTCATATCTTATTTTAAAACATTATTTTAATGTTTCGTTGAAACATTACAGAAGCATTTACAACTTCTTTGCAAATTAAAATTATTCTCTAAGGAACTCTTGTCAACAATGAAGTTGGAGTTAAATTTTTTACTTTCTCTTTCGGATAATAATGCAGAATTTTCCCCTTGAGTACCCACTGCACACAGTCCGTTTCTATGGATAAAATGTATTAAACCACTTAAAATGTGCTAACTTTAATGGAAGGGCTTCCTTGAGTGTTAAAAACCGAAGAGCTGGAATACTGATTGGGAAATAGAACTGAAATCCACACTCTTCCCTACAGAATAAATCAAAATAGAAAGCTTTCTGAAGAGACTAGTCTTGGGCTAGGCAAGGAGAAGGGGAATGCAAATGAATCTCCTGAGCACAGTGGAAAATCAAAAATGCTGTTAAAATAAGGTAGGTCCCACAGACAACATCAGAATATTGTCCTGTGGATGAAGGTAGAAGGCCAGGAAGTTTGCGTATGTTGGCTGGTGCACACAGTGAGTAAACAGACAGTAAAAACATCTCCACCAAGAAAGCATAACCACATTGGTTTGGCGTTCAGATTTACACTACTTGTGTTGATTTAGGAAACAAAATATGACATGTATAAGATTCTTCAGTAAAATGAAACAGAAAGGACAAATTGAAAACAGCATCATAAAATAGCATGATAAACTATGTAGTCAGAAAACCAGAGATGCCCTGAAGAAGTTTAGGTGAAAATTTCACAGAAAATTTTATGGATATAAGTTCACAGTCAAAACTAAAATACATGAAGAGATAAATCATGGTGAATGAGAAACGCTGTGGAATAGAATGTATCAGAAATTAGTACGTACAATATTTTATGAGGAAATTAAGGGAACATGTAATGAAAATATATCAAGTGTATGTGATAATGCTTCCCAAAGACAAGAACTAAGAAAGAGAAATTACTTAAAGAGATAAAGGTTAAGATTTTCTACAATTGATTAAAGACATAGATCCATAGATCCTTGTCTGGGAGATTCATAATAGAGCCTTAATCATCCAGGCGACGGTGGCTCACGCCTTTAATCCCAGCACTCAGGAGGCAGAGCCAGGTGGATCTCTGTGAGTTTGAGGCCATCCTGGTCTACAGAGCGAGATCCAGGATGGGCACCAAAATTACACAGAGAAACCCTGTCTCGAAAAAACCAAAAAAAAAAACCCAAAAAAACCAAAACCAAAAACAAAGAAGAAAGAAAGAAAGAAAGAAAGAAAGAAAACAAAGCCTTAATCAGATAAAAATGAAAGTGAAATAAATACTTTAAGGCTTCTTTGTTTTCCAACAGAATTCCAAAAGGAAAGAGATATTTAAAAGGCCATAGGGAAATGTATCTACACACGAATAAAATCGATAGAATATTTCTATAGTGAGGAGTAAAAATTAATCTTATGTTTCTATTGCTCTTCAAAAATAAAGTTGAAGGATATAATCACAGACATCCCAAATTCACTTAAGGAACATGGAAAAGAACATATAATTGATATAACTGAAAATATTTTTCCTAGACAGTGTATGAAGTACAAGATTAAAATAAAAAAAAACTTTGTGTGTAAACACTGCAGTAAATATAAGCATGAATACAGGACCATGCTTGTAATGAGAATATACAAAACTGATGTCTATATTTTGGAACAGACAAACTGCTGAGCTAGAAGTTCTACACAGTAGAGGTGTGAAATGTGGAATGGGGCTCATAGAGATAAGAGTTGTAAGGTCTCTTGTTGAAAAAGAAGGTAAAGAAAGAAACTTCTAACTTGTAATTTCAGTATTGCACATTTTAGGATAACCATGTATGGAGAAGTAGAAATCACATCAGTTAGTTCTAAAAAGATAGGATAAAGAAATAAAATGAGAAAAGCTTATGTACCTCATGTGTTCCTTTTAGACCTTTGTTAAATGAAAAGGAAACATAATGAAGACACACAGCAAGAAGAAAACAAGATGGCAGAAAGTTCCAACTACATCAATAATCAGAGTAAATAGAATGTGTATTACAATAACAGTAAATATAAATGTATCATTTTTCCCAAGTAAAAGTAAGTAACATTATATTAAAAAATCTCAGCTATATGCAGTATAAGGTCAACAAGTTAAGGATACAAGGGATGACAAAGGAAAATTTACTGAATAGACATTAACCAGAATAAAAATCATTAACATGACTAAATAAAATCTTAAGGCAGATAAATTAGAATGAAAGGGACTACTACTTAAAGATTAAATACCCAATTAATCAAATTACCATATATTCATTGTCTATTTTCTAATGTGCAATTGGCAGTTTATGTCCCCTTGTTCTTTTTTTTCTTGTATGGTTGGTCCTCTTATTGATTGAGAAGTTATGTTCTATTTCTAATATTAATCATTTAAATTAAAAACCTTATAAATACTTTATCCTGGATTTTTGGTTTGCCTACTTAAACATTCGTATTATCTTTAGGAATTGGTGTAAATTTTTTCTAAATGCAAATTGAGTCTGCATTCATCATAATATGGTATTCTTGAGTGTATGTATATAAATATACATACCACATTTCATACCTACAGTTGAGTGTAATGAAGTATTCAGTGAAAGTTAAACACTCTTTAAACTGTTTTCAAGATTGAGTGAGTTTGACTCTTATGGCTACAAAGATTAGAAAGTCACTGAGGTTACTGCTCCTTAATATAATGAAAAGGATCAGATAGAAAATGATATCTCAAATCTTTAAACTTTCAAGAAATATTAGAAAAACCAGAAAATTTCTATGGTGAATATAAAACTACCCTTTATATTTTGAAGGTCTATGGTGATGCTTCTGAAAAATCAGGAACAAAATTTAGTTATATTGATTTGTAGAATGTAAATTCGCAGACTATCTTTTTTTATTTAAATTTTTTCTTTCCTTTTATATATCAACTTCTGTTCCACCTCCCTCCCCTTCTCCTGCTCCCCGCTCCACCTACCCCCATCCCACTCCCATCCCCCACAGCTTATCTTGTGTGAATGTGGAATGGATTTTATTCCAAAGTAAACTATTAAATGTGTATGAATTGTTAAGGTACAATACACTGGTGCAACTACCAGAGAGCTTGAATCTGATGTGCTACTTTGTAGTAGAAGTGAACCTAACATGTACATGGAGATGAACCCAACATGTACGTGGAGCACTTGTTCTCTAGCTGATGACTTTGCTTGTGGAAGTTATGGAGCATTAAGGAGGTGGCCCCTGATAGAAGAAATATGCTTGCAGGTGTAGGCATTTAATTATTTTTATTATTTTACTTTATGTGTATGGATATTTGATCTGCCTGTATATCTGCATATTATGTGTATGTCTGGTGTCTGCAGAGGTCAGAAGAGGGTCTTAGGTCCCCTGGAATTGGTACTTAAAGTGGTTGTGTGCCACCATGTGGGTACTAGGAATTGAACCTCCATCCTAGGGAAGAGCAGCCAGTACTATTAACTGCTGAGTTATTTCTCCAGCACCCCACTAGAGGGTGAATGCTGTGAGTTTTGAGAGTGCTGAGCTTGGACCTGTTTCCATGTCCTCATCTCTGTGTTCCTGTCTGTAGAGGAAGGTGTGATCTCTCAGCTCCTTGCTCCTGCAAACGTCCCTGCCACTTGCTTCCACACCTTCACTGCCATTCTGGACACTGCCCTTGAAACCATAGCCCAAGTAAACTCTTCCTTAGTTCATGACAGCCACACAAAAGCAGTCAGTGTAGAGAGGTATCCATACCTTTGAAATATGTCGATGTCGTCCACAGGCTGTCAATGGAAGAGGCCACCACTGAATTGGTCTTTCCAGGAAGATAATGCAATATTTATTTGCCAAAAACTAACTGGGAACATTCTGTATTATGCTTATTGGGGTGGAAGCTTTGACTCATTAGGATCTTTATTAGGGCTAATTAATCTCATGTCCATCAAATTAAATTCCACTTACATCTTAGAAAAGAACTTCTTGATCTATATACCATGAAGATTTTCAAGCTGACAGTCAGATCCATGATTTGCATCATCATCATAGTTAAGAATCACTGGAGCTGGAGAGAGGGCTCAGTGGTTAAGAGCACTTGCTTGCTCTCCCAGAGGACCAGACTTTGTTCCCAGTGCACATACCAGGGAGCTCACAGCTGCCTGTAAATCCAGCTTTTCTAGTCATTGTGGGTATCCATATTCACATACACATACTTACATCTCCTCCCCTAATTCTAACCCTCCCTGCAGATCTAGGGCCTTTTAATGAAAGGGGAATTTAGGGATCCATTGAAACGGTGACATAACCATTTTTCATTTTTCTTAGCCAAAAGACATGTAAGACCAGTTGATAGCAATATGCTGTGTAGCAAAAAAAAAATTGTAAATTTTTGACAATTAATAGAAATTACTAGTATCAAAATACCAGTGTGGGTTTATAATAGATAACAAATGGATTTATGCACTAAGGTTAAGTTGCCTAGTGTGTCTATGGATTCAGTCCGTGGTTATCTCTCTAATCCCTAAGTGTGTAATTGGTATGGACATGCATGGCATCTGACAGAACCTCTGCATTGCCTCACTCTCCCAGGATGTAGGGGATATAATGTAAGGGCAGGTGAGTCTAAGCAGACATGGCAATGTCCCCTTCCAGGAGTTATTTTAAGTAAGTTTTTTTCATAGACACTATAACCAGACATTCATTTTTAGTAATGTTACAGGATGGAGTGAACTTAAGGCATCATAGAAATGGCTTTGTGAAGAATAAGGTTGGTAATAAAGTGAACAATGTTGCTGTCTGCCAAAAGCTCCTCAGAGCCTCTGTAACTTTTGTTTTCGTGTTTTAGCTGTTCACATGTGCCAGTACGTCAGTGTGCTTTTGTACATAATCTCAAACATTGCAGGCACTTTAAAATGACATTTAATATTATTTTAATTTTTTCATACAATATATTTCAAACATATATCTCCCCCCAGCACTTGTTTTTATGTAACTGTTTTAGACTCTTTGCACCTACGTTCTTTACAGTAGTCAGCAGAGAATTATGCCAAAAGTTTTTAAGAAAAACTTATGAAGAGATGGGCTAAAAAAATAAATATACTGAATCTTCTAAGTGGGAATTGATAGAGTGAGGATTTAAATCGAGCTATTTTAAACTAGGATTTTATCTTCTTAGAAAATTCTTTGCTCTTTGGAGATACATACTAAAAGCTTACGTAGAACAGTAAAAGTTTTGGGACTCACCACAAGCAACTAACATTGTCATATGGTAGATGCACATTTTATCAAAGAGATATTTTACAATTGTTTGAGCAATGGTTGTCCTGGGAAATATTCTGTATCTAAGATATTGCCTTGAAAACAAGAATCTCACAAGGACCATGGATCTTGTGCTTATTAAAATCTTCTGCCTTGGGATCACATGTCATGCTGTTTGTTACCCCCTATACCTTCAACTTTTAGTACTGTATGCTTGATACTCACCACATACATCTGCACTATGGCTCCTACACCTTAGGCTCTGGGGAACGGTGGAAGAGGGGACAGAAATATTATGAGCGCTAGAAGACAGGGGCATCTGCTGTGAGATATTGTCTGAATATATGACAAAGAAGCTGCAGATATGAGCTCTCAACAACATAGTTGCCTGAGCAGGATCTACAGAGCAACACCATCAGCTGACATGCCTATGTAGATGGAGGAAATCTCATAATATTTCACACTTAGATGAAAGAGCTACATACAGGTGGTCAATGCTTGCAGAAAGGAGAGGAGAAATCAATTTCCTACAGGAACAAGCTGTCACATAGGCTTGCCATTACAAGTGTTTGGTCCTGGACACAGGTATGTATAAGTAATGCAAAATGGACTCAGGGTGTGTATTATTCAGGGTTCTCTAAGAGATAATAGCCGATAGAACTAATATTAAAGGGATTTATTAGACTGACGCACAGGATATAGTATGGGAAGTCTAGCAATGGCTGTCTCAGAAGGAAAGGGCTGAGCATCCAGTTCAGTCCATGAAGCTCCAGATGTCTCTGGAGTCCCAGTCAGGGACTGGAGCCTGGGAAGATTCCTGGAGAGCTGTTCATTTTCAGTCTCTATTGGAATCCTGCAGAAGTTAGATTTAATCCTGTAAGTGAACTTGCTAGTGAGAGTGAGGACAGGCAAGAAGCAAAGCTTGCTTCTTCCATGTTCTTATTTGGGCTGCTACCAAAAGGCTTCTTCTTCCCACCTCAAATAATCCTATTAAAAAAATCCCTCTAATTTTCTCAATAGGTACATCTTACCAAACTTAAATTAAAAACAGGTAAGCAATTAAATATATCTATTACCCCTAGTGGAATAGAAGTTGTCATTAAAAGTCTCCCAACCAAAATTAAAAAGTCTAGGTCCAGATGATTTTAGCTCAGAATTCTAAAAGTTCTGGAGAGATCAGGGATACAAGGGACACACCTCAACATAATAAAGGCAGTTTACAACAAGCCCATAGCAAACATCAAGGTAAATGGAGTAATTCCACTAAAATCAGGAACAAGACAAGGTTTTCCACTCTTTCAATATCTATTCAATATAGTTCTTGAAGTATTAGCTAAAGCAATAAGACAATTTAAGAAGATCAAGGAGATACTAATTGGAATGTAAGAAGTCAAAGTATTGTTATTTGCAGATGATATGATAGTACGTATAAGTGACCCTAAAATTCCATCAGGGAACTCGTACATCTGATAAACACTTGCAGCAAAGTAGCTGGATACAAGATTAACAGCAGCAGCAGCAGCAGCAGCAGCAGCAGCAGCAGCAGCAACAACAACAACAAAACCCCACACCAAACCAAAAACAAAAACCAATAGCCCTCCTGTATGCAAATGGCAAACAGATTGAGAAAGGAATAAGGGAAACACCATCGTTCACAATAGCCTCAAATAATATAAAATATCTTAGGGTCACTCTAATCAAGCAAGTGAAAGACTTGTATGCTAAAACCTTCAAGTCTTTGAAGAAAAAAATCATAGAAGATATCAGAAGCTGGAAAGGTCTCCCATGCTCATGATGGGTAGGATTAACACGTTAAAAAATGGCCATCCTACCAGAAGCAATCTAGAGATTCAATTCCCACTGAAATTCCAATACAATTCTTCCTAGATCTTGAAAGGAAAATTCTCAGATTCATATGGAAAAACAAAAACCCAGGATAGCTAAAACAATCCAGAACCATAAAAGAACTTCTGGAAATCTTACTATTCCAGATTTCCAGTTGTACTACAAAGCTATGGTCATAAAAACAACATGGCATTGGCATGAAAACAGTCATGCTGATCAATGAAATTAAATTGAAGATGCAGACATAAATCCACATGCCTATGGACACCTGATTCCTGTTGAAGAAACCAGAAATACTCAATGGAAAAATGACAGTATCTTCAACAAATGGTGCTAGTCAAACTGGGTATCTGCATGTAGAAGAATGCAAATAGATCTATGCTTATCATCCTGCACAAAAATCAAGTCCAAATGGATTAAAGATCTGAACATAAAATTAGGTACACTGAACCTTATATAAGAGAAAAGTGGGGAATAACCCTGAACTCATTGATACAGAAGAGGATTTTCTGAACAGAGCAGTAATATCACAGGCACTAAGATTAATAAATGGGACCTCATGAAACTGAAAAACTTTCTGTAAGGCAAAAGACATTGTTATTCAAACAAAGTAGCATACAGAATGAGAAAGTGTAGATGAACGGTCTTGTTAAATAAGAAACACAGAGCCAATGCAGAAATGAAAGCCCAAGAGGTCAGAGCTAAAAACCTTACCCTTCACTGCTGCTGTTGTCCTCTTCAGCAAGAGACCTACTTCCTGTCTGTCTTTTTTATAGACTTTCTATTCTGCCTTCTCATTGGTTGTAAACCCAACCACATGACCTCCTCGTCACTGCCTGTCTGTACAGACCTCCAGGTCTTCTATGGTTGGTAATGAGATTAAAGGCGTGTGTCTCCATGCTGGCTGTATCCTTGAACACACAGAGATCCGCCTAGCTCTGCCTCCCAAGAGTTGGGATTAAAGGCGTGCACCACCACCACCCAGTTTCTGCTATGGCTTGCTATTAGCTCTGACCCCCAGGCAACTTTATTTATTAACATACAAATAAAATCACATTTCAGTACAATTAAAATATCACCATAAGAAAGGATTTTTTTTAATCAACTCTACTTCTGATAGAGGACTAATATCTGAAATATATAAAGAATTCAAGAAACACGTTATCAAAAAACCAAATAATCCAATTACAAATGGGATATAACCTAATCAGAGAATTCTCAATAGAGAAAACTCAAATGGCTGAGAAACACAAAGAAATGTGCCATCAGTGAAATGTAAATCAAAACTACTTTGCGATTCCATCTTAAACCTGTCAGAATGGCTAACATCAATAACAAACGTGATAGCGCTATCAAGGATGTGGAATAAGGGAAACACTCCTCCATTGCTGATAGCAGTGCAAACTTTCACAGGTACCATAGAAATTAGTATGGTGGTTCCTCAGAAAAATCAGGAATTGATGTACTTCAAGACCCAGTTATACCACTCTTGGCTATATACCCAAAGGATGCTTCATCCTATTATAAGAACACTTGCCTAATCATGTTCTTTGATGCTGTATTCATAATAGCAAGGAACTGGAAATAACCTAGACATCTCTCAACAGAAAAATGGATCAATAAAATGTGGTATATTTACACAATGGAGTATTGCTCAGCTGTTAAAAAAAGTGACATCATGAAGTTTGCAGGCAAATGGATGGGACCAGAAAAAAAAATCATCCTGACTGAGGTAACCCAGACCCAGAAAGATAAAGATGGTATTGTTTGCTTATATGTGAATATTAGCCATTAAATAAGTGATAACCAAGCTACATCTGTAGAACCAGAGAGGTCAATGGATCTCCCTAGGAAGGAAAATAGAATAGATTTTATGAGTGGACTAGGGTGAGGAAGGGATAAGAATGGGATGACCAAGTTGGAAGGGGGAGGAGAGAAGGAGTTGAAGGAGGGAATGAGGGAGCAGACAGCTAGAACTGAGGGGTTGTCTGGAAATCTAGTGCAGAGAAAACTTCCTAAAATATATGAAGGCAATCCCAATGATGTCTCCAAATAATGAAGGAGACCAAGTCCCACCTGGCTATCTCTTGTCCCCATATGAAGCTTCCAGTACTGGGACTGTATTACATTCAGTTGCACTGTGGACCAAAGAGGTCCATGGGAATCCTCAAACAACCCAGGCTGTTGCCAAGACAATAGGTTGCTGTCTGAAAACTGGTAACAAGACCACATTTCTTAAGACAACACTCACACAACTCATTGAACTTGGAGAGTTCAAGCTGGTACCTACACAGAACCTTCACCTTAAGTCCAAGTGTCATGGTACAGGAAGGTACTCTGCATGCTACCAAAAAGATATGTAGATGCCAATCCATCCACAAAACCTTTGATCTATAGTCTGCCCTGTCTGCAAAAGTCGCTAGGGCAATAGTGGCTCAAAGCTTGTGGGAGTAACTAACCAATGCCTCATTTGACTTAAGGCCCACTCCTCAAGATGGACCCATACCTGATACTGCTTGAGTGACCAAGATCCAGAGAGCAGATAGACAGGATGAAGGATGCCAGGAAGACAAGGCCCTCTAAATCAACTGAACTCATAGGAACTTAAGAGACTGAAGTGGCAAGAACAGAGCCAACACAAGTCCTCTTCATGTGGCAGGTCCTCTGCATATGTACTACAGCTTTCAGTTTAGTGTTTTTATGGGACTCCTGACTGTGTAAATGAGTGGGTCTGTGGTGATATTTTCTTTTGTATTAAAATGTTATATTTTAATAAATAAAGTTGCCTAGGGGTCAGAGCTATTAACAAGCCATAGCCAGAGTCTGGCGAACAAGTAGTGATGAGGCAGTTAGGCAGTTGGGCTTACAACCAATGAGAAGGCAGAACAGAATTCTATAAAAGGACAACCCCCCTTTTGAGCAGAGAGTCGTTGCTTCAGGGAGTGACTAGCGAACTGAAAGCAGTTAAGGCTCTTAGCTCTGACCTCTTCGGCTTTTCTCTTTACTTGGATAGTGTGTTTCTTTTTTAGCTACTAAGTTACAACTACATGGGTCTCTGATGTTTGTGACTTCTCTTGTGACTTCCTGCTGGGTTGCCTTGTCCAATTTTTATGTGATGATTTCTGTTTCATCTTATCATATTTTATTTTGTTGTGTTTGGTTGTTATCTCTTAGAATCCAGACAGGAGGGGAGGTGGGGAGGAGCTGGAAGAAGTAGAGGGAGGAGAAACCGTAATCAGGGTTATTGTACAAGAAAAGAACCTATTTTTAATAAAAGAGGTTAAAAAAGAAAGAAGAGAGAGACAGAAAGAGAGAGGGAGGGAGAGAGAGAGAGGGAGGGAGAGGGAGAGGGAGAGGGAGAGAGAGAGAGTGCTGTGGATATCACTCTGTATCAATAAAGCACTGATTGGCCGGTAGCCAGACAGGAAGTATAGGCGGGACTAACAGAGAAGAGAAGAGAGGAAATAGGAAGGTGAAAGGAGAGACTGGCTGGAGCCGCAGCGAGGAGAAGGAAGATGTAAAGTACCGGTAAGCCATGAGCCACGTGGCAAAGTAGAGGTTAATAGAAATAGGCTAAATATAAGAGTAAGAGCTAGACAATGATAGGCCTGAGCTAATGGCCAACAGTTTAAATAATGTAAGTGTCTGTGTGTTCATTTTATGAATGGGTTCGGTCAGGGAACCAGGGACTGGCGGG
>CABHPH010000572.1:50654-97144 GCA_902168325.1 Peromyscus nudipes
AAAAAATGGGCTATTTTGAAAAGTCTAAAGATGCCTATTGTAAAAAGTTGACAAGCAACGATGAGAGACGTTCTTGCTAGGCATATTTGTATGAAATGTCAAGGTTACTTCAATGATACAAGCACAGGCTTGGATTGTATTCACAAAATTTGGTATTGTTCTGATTTCTACTACTAATAAACAGGGAAAAATTATCCACCTATTTTATATCTACAACCCCCCCTTTGTAGTCCTAATTGCTAACACTTGGCTAAAATTTTGGGAACAGTTATATTCCTTGCGCAGAGATAAATACAGACATCCATTTGGTTCAAGATGACACAGTAAATGCCAACCTGGAGCTGTGTATGTAAAGTGTCAGGGAATGGGAAAGGAAATACACAGGAAAAAGTAAAGGCGACTGAGGATGTTAATGGTGGACAGGTCCATTATAAGGAAGGCACAGTAAACAGAAGCAGTGCAGAGGCTTGTCTACTCAGTCTGCTGTGAGAAATGACACACCTTCTTGAGCAGAAGGCTCAAGGTCCCGAGGAAAGCGAAGGCTGTTCCCTGTCATTGTTTGGTTAGCTCAAGTTGCTTTACTGAGTTAAAATTTTCAGGCTGGTGGGTGGTTCTGAGGAGGTACCTGTGAGTGTAACAGCAAGGAGGAACATGGGCAGGCCTCTCATCTTGTTGGACTGGCACTCTGGCCAAATGAACTTTTCATGGAAGGGCGTCTGAAACACTTCCAACCCCACGCCTCATGTAGATGCCAGTGAAGCTATCGGCTCAACTACTTCAGACTCTAATTTTTGGTCATATTTGAGGACTATATATTTTTACAGTCAGGCAAGGAAATAACAGAAAACAAAGAAGAGGGGACTTAGAGATAGATTAAAAATAATGAATTATTTTCCTCTTTCTTACTTGATGTTCTCTGAACCAGGGAATTTGCCACACATTTCTCTTTATTAGCCTTGGGAAGCAATGCTTCTGAGGTAGATTGTATCTCAGTGTATAATTAATATAGTCCTAGCCTAGTTAAAGCATTGAAATGAGGTAAAACTCCTTTAGCCTGGTAAGTCACGCTAAATTATGAAACCCACTGAGGTATACTGTAGCCTGTAGCATTCCATCATCTCTTAACACATGCTCATTCTCCACACTGTGCCTCATTCACAAAGCAGAGAGAAGAGTCAAATGTCATCTTATATTTCTAACTGAAGCCCCACAAGGGTTGCTTGCTTCTTGATGGGTTTTCATCATGTGAATCTAGGCTCATCTGGACTAGAAGATAAAGCGTTCCTTGGATCACATAAGGATGTGCATGGGTTCCAGCCCAGAATCGTTACTAAAAGGCTTCTAACACTGGTGATGCTCAGTGTCATCCAAAGGGTGTCATTAACCTGTGCCTCCTTAGAGAATTTACTTACAATCTGAGAACTGCAATGAGCTGGTGTTGAATTAGCACCTTTGTTTGCTTTTCCTTGGACTTGTCAAAAGGAAGATTAATGTGCAGGTTTTCTGCACTCAATGCAGCTTTTCTTAGCAGAATGTGGTGTCTACATCAAAATCCCATTTAGATGCAGAAAAACTCGCTAGTGTGCTAGTATCATTTTTCCCCAGCAAGCAAACATTTACTCCTGTTCAAGTCTCCTTCCACAACCTTCCCAACCCCTTGATGCCAAATATTATCACCCGAATCTCACCCATAAGTTGGGAAAAACGAGAGTTCAGCAAAGGTGGAAACAATGAGAAAAACACCTGTGGGGTCATTTTACAAATGGAATCGCTAAAAGCAGCGTTTCTTGCTGGGTAATAGCATAGAACCTTTAAATCACAGAGATTAGAGACAGGAGACCTGCCAGGTCACCTTGTCCACCTCCTGCAGCAGCTTTTTGCATTTCATGTGAAATGACAGGAGAGCTGGAGCGTTTACAGCAGCCCTGGGGAGATTTGCTCCCAGGTAATACATCTCCCTGTTGAGAAAATGTCCCAGGGAGCTGGCAAGCTTTTCTTTTGTCTAATTTCACATTGTTCTGCATCTCTGCAGCCTTTGAAAATGCAGCCATACCTTTTCTGGTTCCTCCGTTTTTAAAACTAACAATTTTGCAATACTACGACATTATTATTGTTTCCTTGTCTAACTATTTGAGCCCATCTGTACAAATGCGTGCCTTAAAATACTACCCTTATAAATTAGAGCCTATTGCTGAACCTGAAGACACTCCAAAGAGTTATTCACTGCATTCCCATTCATTCTGTATGGGAGCCTGTGGCCTGTTCTTCATTTGTGTGTGTATGTGTACTCAAGTCTATAGAAAATGAAGGTGGTATTAAACCCAGTGACAAGGCAGCACAATTTCATTACAATGTAGATAGTTCCTACAGACACGATTTATTTTGCTAATGCCACAACTTACTGAGACATCCTCAGGTTCATTATCCCGTGGATCTAAATGCTCTCTGGTATGCCTGGTTGTGTGAGGAAACGCTGACTCTGGGTGTTTCAAAGCCTGAGCACAGTCTTATGAGTAAATTATTCTACCTATAGGCATTTCAAAATGCCATGCATTACAGCATCTCCAGATTATAAGCCCTATATTTTGGAGTTAAGCATACATTTCCTCTGGATTAGAAATGAAGGTAGAATTCACTTAGGAGTATCCCTGGGCAAACATCAGATGGATTTCAAAGTCCGGACTTCATTTCAATGTGCTCTGCCTTGTTGTATGGAAAGGCTTTTGCAATCAGCATTATCATATGGCCTCTGGTGATTCACTGTTCACCACTTAATGTCCCCACTAAACATTAGCGTGGAGTCTTTCCCGTAACACACCAGGGCTAAGTTACAACATTTGGAAAATACTGCAAAGGAGGCTTTTGGGCAACCAAAGGGTGACGCATACATAACTTATCATGTAGATTATAGTTTGAATTCTTGGAATTCTATGTCTTATCCAATCCTAGCTTTGTTTTAATGTGTGTGTGTGTGTGTGTGTGTGTGTGTGTGTCTGTGTGTGTGTGTCTGTGTGTGTGTGTATGTGCGTGCATGCCTGTCTGTCTGTCTGTATGTCTGTGAGCATGTTATTATGTGTGCTGGTGCATGTGTGAGCTGTGGTTGCTCATGTTGAGGTCATAGGACAACCTTGGGTGTTATTCTAAAGTACCATCTACCTCCTTTGAGACAGGGTCTCCCATTCATTGGGAACATATAAATTACATTAAACTGACTGGCTAATAAGACCCGGGGATCCACTTGTTCCCAGATATGGGATTCCAAATGTAAGCCAGCACAGTAGGCTTATGTTTATGCTGGGGTTGAACTGTCTCAGTTTTGCAAGACAATCAGTTTACAACTAAACTACCTCTGTATATCCACTCCCATTAGATTTTTCCTTATCTCCATTCTCTGGATTTTTTTCTTCTTCACCCAATAGCTCACAACACAGGCATTGTGGTGTTCCCAAATTGAAACTTCTCTAACTCTAGGAAGACCCTGAGAAAGAAGATTTACTTGTCTCTACCTCTGAGATTTTGCTCAATATGAGAGGGAGATACTTATATTCCTGTAAACCAACTAAACAGTGGGAGAAAACTTTTATGGTTCCCCCCGCAAAAAAATCAGAATACCTTGGGGTAAAAACAGAAATACCCCCTTCAGATGAAGTGATCTTTTCTCAGGTTTTACTACTACAGAAAGAAGGCTTGGGAAGCAGTAAAGGGAATGAACGTCAGAGAGAAAGACTGTGGCTAGGTGGAAACAATGAACAGAGGGCACTCACTGCTTCGCCCACACTATCTCATTTACTTATCACCTAATGATTTTCAAGTAGGTCTATCTGCCTCCCCCAGCTCATATTCTTCCTTCCACACACACTGCTCTATTTTTCAAAGACATGTGGATTAATGAGACAATAATGTTGGTAAAGTGTTCTAATTTCCTCTGAGAAAAAAAGCTATAAAATTTTATTGTTATGGTTGCTCTTATTATCGAAGCTCAATGGATGCTTTAGTGGTGCCACTGATGTAACTAATATTACTCCCATTTATTTCATTTAGGGAAATAAAGTCTAAAAATACAAAGGAGCAGATTTATTGAGTTTTGGATTCAGCAACTCTGCACTTGGGGATATTAACAGGGAAATCCGAAGCTGAGATTTGGAGGGCCATCGTGGGAACTGTAACCCCGTTGGTGCCCTTGGTGATGCTTGGTGACCCGAGAATGAAGGGACGAGGACTGGATACACCGTTCTTCTCCGGCTCCTTATGATGAAGCATAGAGTGTAGCGATAATTCGCCCATTTGCTTGAGGAAATAACAGTGGACTCAACACAGATTATCTGCTTACCCAAGAGGATAGGCCCTCCTGCCTTACATGTGTAAAAGCAGGAACAACTGTAGAAAGAACCGGAGAACCATAGCATGAATGGTCCCAGTGCTACCATTTTGGAAAGCTGCACTTATGCTCAAATAATCACATTTGAAAAGTGATAGAGTAGAAGAATAGAATCTGGAATTTTATGTGGCAATTACATGCTTAATTGTCATTTGACTGAGTTGGGGTTTTGTTGTGATTTTTTTCAATATGTTCTAGATTGTTTTCAGTTGGGAGAGTTGTGTGCTTTGCTCAGTCTGGGCTTGTGGTTGAAGTAGAAAGGAACATCTCTATGACACTGTTAGTGAAACCCTTGATGCCTAGTGACAGTACACATCTTAGGAGACTGTGTCAAGATTTTGTGGTATTGGGAACTTGGTGTAGGGCCAATTGCACTAAACTGTTGTTCCACGTTACTTACTACAGATTTGCATAGATTAATCTTTCTGATAATTTATTCTGCCTTGGCTTTCTCCAACCTTTTTGTTGAAAAAAAGATATAATAAATAATTCTTCCAGCATGGGAGAAGTGAAAGAAAGCAGCAGGAGATTTTGGGGCTCTTTTTTTTTGTTGAGATGGGTATGCTGCTACGGTGTAATATCAAAACTAAGCTGCTACCATGCACTAAGGTGCACATATGTTTAGGAGAAACTTTTTGTTGACTGATGCAAAATATGCCAGAACAAATCATTTGTTCATTGGAGTCTGGAAAGTATTCACCTAACCCACAATAAAAAACTCTTTCCTGCTTCTAGCCCTGCTTTCTTGCTGACTATCCATTACAGAGAGTTAATGAAAAAGAAGAGGGAAACAGGAAGTGGCCAGGAAGCCGAGAATACAAAGTCCGTATGGAAACTAAATGTCTCAGCCTAGGAATAGCTTTGTCATCTCGGCCTCACAGCACTTGTTTTATTTTTTATATTTTTCTACTTCTTCAGTGAAAAGCAAAGTCCTCATTATCACCTCTTCTTCATACTCCTACTCAACTCTCCAGGAATCTTGTTTGCTTTAACTAAACTATTTCCATAATTGAAAGGAGAAGAGGAAAATATACTTTTGTAGTTTGGCATCTTATATTTAATTTAAACAGGAGAACATTTATTTTGGTGAAAGTCTAGTACAATACTTAACAGACAGTAGGTGCTAAGTGGATTCACTGGATTAAAGATGGGCTTAGTAATGGTTTCTTGGTAGTCAGTCTTTGGGGGTATAGGAGACAGTCCTTGTGACAAAATAACTTACTGTCGTGTAGTGGAAGGGACATACAGGTTAGTACCCCAGTAGTGTATGTGAACAATGTCAGTGAGAGGCAGAACAGAACACTGTGCAATCATTGATGGGAAAATAGCAGTTCACCAGGGAAGTGGTGAAGGAAAACTCAAAACAATGTTGTAAGAGTCGGCTCTTCCGGGAGAGTGAAACCATCGCAGGTTCATAAAATACACCTTTCGAGTTCCTATAAAGACAGAAGTTATGGGAACGTGCTAGACAGGCTGAACATTTCAAGTTTAGTGTGTCAAAAGTGGGAAGAAATGACATAATCTAGATCTTGGGTCTGAAAATTCTTGTGTGTGATCCCTGGAGGATGCATGGGGTGTTACTCTGTGGGTATGGAGACCAACAAAAGGTTTTGGCCTGGGAAACAACTTGTTCTTTGTTTGTTTTTCTTTTAATGAAAAGAAGCTATATTTTTATCAGAGAAACTAGTGTCTGTTATCCCAAAGTAAGTATCATGTTGGGCCTGCTAAGTGATATACCATAGACTGAATGGCTTATGAAAAACAGAAAAGTGTTTCTCACACATCTAGAGGTTGAGAACCCGGCACTGGGGAGCCAGAAAGGTAGGGTCTTGTGGAGGCCTCTACCGTGTTGTATGCCTTTTGCTCATGGGATGGACAGAAGAAAGATAACTCTCTGATCTCTCCTCATAGGAACCCTAAAACATGTGTCCATGAAGGCCTCACTCTCATGACCCAGTTATCTCTCAGTTTCCACACATTTACCTTGAGAGTGTGATTTCATGGGAATTTGAGACTATAATTTCCAGGCTACTGCAGACATAAGGAGGGTTCTTAATGGCAGTGAGATAAGGAGACAGAGATTCTTAACATAGACTCATTTGTAATGATTGATGGGGTGGGGTTGACATAGAGTTGAGGTTCTTACAATGTTATATCATTAAAATGAGAACACAGGATTCAGGTAAGATTTTCATTTGTCCAACACTCCTTTCCTTAAGAGCCATTCATATATCAAGAATTATAGGGTATGTGAGGGAATGGAAACATGGCTCAGAGGTTAAGAGCACCTACTACCCTTGCAGAGAACTGGAATTTAGTTCCCAGCACTCACATGATGCCACTCAAAACTATCTGAAACTCCAGTTTCAGAGGATCCAATACCACCTTCTGGCTTCTGGGGTTCTCAAGCATACAAGTGATACACATCCATATGTGAAAAAATACATACATAAACATCAAATATAAATAAGTAAATCTCAAAAGTGCTATGTAGGAATGTGGGATACAACAAAGGCTAAATATATCTACCTTTAGGTTGGAGCTATGCAGTGGTAAAGTGTATTTTCCTAATGGACAATAAAATATTTTTTTTGACTTAGTAGTGGCTTAGAAATAAAGGAAACATTAAACATGGTTGAAATCTGCATGTAATTAAAGCAGTGTGTATGCATTTTAGAACAGGATTGTTTGATCCAAAATTATTAGACAGTTCTAATTTGGAGCCCTGTGATATTAGGAATGTGCAAAGGATATGAAAGAGGGGACACAAGCTATGCAGACAGTTTAGAACATGGAGTACAAACAATGAGGTGAGGGCCGAGTTTCTAGAAAAAGGGAAATATGGTGAACCATGACATGTGCCACATAGAATTCATGTAGGACTGAAATAAATGACTGTATTTAGCATTGGAAGGCTACTGCTGATTTCAATGAGAAAAAAAAATATTTATTGCTGGTGTTGAGGCTAGTTGCATACAAAAGACTAAGAATGAAAGAGCATACAAATGTTGATTGAAAAATTACATTTGAATATGATAAATTATAAACAAAGATAGTTAAAGGGTGTTGATGTCAGATCATCAAGAAATGTTTGGAAAAATCCTTCTGGGAAAAATGGATCCACACCAGATCACTGCAGCTACTGTTCTCACTAATCAACCACAATACCTTGGTGGATCCCCATGGGTCAGGGATGTCAGTTCAAGAGCCTGTTACTGATACTGCACCTGCATTGCATAACAATTCAGCAAGATTAGCATAGCTAATTTTGATTCATTCACTCATATTTTCATCTATTCTTTCATTGAATATTTGAAGTGATATTGTGAATGTGGTGCATACAGACAGTGTACATATGTTCTGGGTAGCCCACATGAGATAACTACTCAGACATAGTTTACAGACAATGGGAAGTCTTTATTTTAGCCAGCTGGGACCATACCCAGGTATTCAGGGACACAGGTGTGGTCCTCAGTGTCCAGAATACAGGGTTTTTGAAAGCAGTAACTACATTGTGGCATTTCACTCAGCAGCTTCAGGATTGGCTGCTTCGCAGAAGCAAGCCATCTAACAGAAGCTAAGATAAGCAGTTCCTTACAGGGGAATTCACAGAAACAGGCTAAGATAAGTTAGCTAGGGCATCCTGGCCTTGGGGTTCTTAGAATAGATCTGGGTAATTTTCCTTGGATTCTCCATCAAGGCATTCAAATTCTAGTTAAGCCTGAAATGACCTCAGCAAGAATACAAGATGGAGGAAATTTTGAACTGTACTGTCTTGTCAAACATGTGTAAAAGATGATATGGATATGGAACAAAGGTGGAAGGTGGGGGGTGCCATACAGACATTGATATCTACGTTACGAGGCCATAGGGGACAAAATGAAATCCTTCACTAAACTATGAATAATAATGGGGCGTGGCACATGAAGGGGTGGTAAGCGACCGGGTTTTCATTGCAAAAACCAGACAAGTCATATCAAGGACTGAGGAGACAGAAATAGTTTTAATGCATTTTATTTTTAAAATGTACAAACTCTACATATGATAAAATGTACAACATTAGTAATAGCAATAGTAAAATTTTATGTACTATGTCACGCTATCCTCTATAGTTAATCCCCCCTCTAAAATATGCCTGGCGATCATATTTGTCTACACGTGTTATATGGTGCATGGTCCAAAGAGAAGTAATTTTTAAAAAGATCTATTTAATTTTTATTTATCTGTGTGTCTGCATAAGTGTGTGTGTGTGTGTGTGTGTGTGTGTGTGTGTGTGTGTGTGTGTACTCATGGAGGCCAAAGGGCACTGGATCCCTGGAGGCTAGAGTTACAGGCTTCTGTGAGCTGCTTGACATGGGTCCTGAGAACTGAACTCTGGAATTCTGAAAGGGCAGCAAGTGCTCTGAACCTCTGAGTCACCTCTGCAGCCTAGAGAATTAGCATTGATAGCAAGCAAACACTCTGAAGCTAATATTTCATTGTTTATATCTTCTAAAATTGTTTTTGTTTTGTTATTAGTTCTCTAATATGGATGAAGATGGTATTGACTGAGTGTTGCTTCTTGTTCTAGATTGTTGATCTAGATAGTTTAAGAAGCAACAAGTTTCCATCAAGTCTTTGCTTGGCTCATGTGATGTAACCACCTTTGAAACAAATTTAATGCTCTGTAATGGAAAATGATGCAAGCTGTCATGAAACAGCTCTAAGTACATACTACAGTAATCATTTTTCAGGGAGGCAAATCGAAAAAAAAGAACTGAGGAAATGTTATGAATGGTAAATAGAATGAATGGAAATCAGGAAGAGTTAGGGAAGAAGGAAGAGAAAAAGGAAGAAAACAGGAAACAGTGGGAAGTGCAGAGTAAGCCTTTGTTATAGTTGGCTTCAGGACCACAGGTTTGGATAAACACTACTTTGATTTTCCTATTGTAAATTACAGTATATGAAGTGTGAATCTGTTACAAGGAAAAATTCAAGACACAAAACATCACGTACTTTTCTTTCCCAGGGACATTTTTGCTCCATACAAACAGAGTACTTAGACATTCACTGGTTACTTTAGGACAATCAATGCAAATCTTCAGAAAAGTCATAACAAACTCTATGTATATATGTGGTTGTGAAATGAGAAGTTTCCCTGAGAAAAACGGTGAAGAAGGGAAAATATCCTGTTTTGTTTTTTTAAATGGGGATCAACTTGGACCTTGTCAGCCACATTCCCAAGCTCTATTTGCAGATGGGAAGGATGGTGTCTCGAAGTACAAGGAAACCTCACGAGAACTTCTTGTGGAGTCTGACGTGTATCCACATGATGGGAAGCAGGCAGGAATAGGTACCCATCTGCTAGACTGGTTGGTTTATTGGTGATTAAGGAGGGCCTACTATGAGTCAGTCTGGACTGCACTGATGGTGTGAAGGAGAGTAAAGATGCCTAGAAATGGTCCTTGCAATGAGTGCTTTCTGTCAGGGGAGAGAGAAAATCCTTGAATGAACCGAGAAACAGATTTCTCAATGTGGAAGAATCAAGGTGGTTGAGCTGTTGTAAATCAGGAGGACTAGACACTCCCAGCTCCAGAAAGGTGCAGTCTTCAGAGCTCACTACCCAGACAGTTACAGCTGAGAAATTCATGAAAGAGCTAGAGGGCAGATTAAAAGCCTGCTGAGCTCTTAGAACATTTTCTGCCCATAACCTCCAGCAGCACCCCAACTCTCTCATTCTGATAGGGTCAGAAAGAAGGACAAGAAGGAGGAAAAAATAAGCCAACACCTTCTTCCTAGCCGAGGAGGGAAAATGATTTGAAGTTAAAGACAACTGAGTTTTTCTGTTGGACTTTGATGGTTATGTTAATAATTATGTCTTATTCCGTGCCAGTGTTAATAAGAGAAGGGAAATTTAATCACTATTATAAGACATCAAGTCAGTACTCACTTATTTAGCATTTTATCTTAAAAAGCGGTGCGATGGGAACATCTATCAAACACTAAAACAAATGTATGAATTGAGACATGAACATTAGATCTCTTTGTAGGCTACGCTTCTCTGAGAATTTTCTCAACTGTGAACATATTTATGTTTTCTAACGAAGCACGTTTCTTCATTATATCCTATTTCTTCATGCATGTATCATCTATTTCTTTTAGTGCTCTTTCCCCCCTTTGGAAATGTGTATGGGTATGTACGTGTGTGTGTGTGTGTGTGTGTGTGTGTGTACATATGTGCATGTGTGTGGATGTTAACATTATGTATCTTTTTCAATTACTACCCATCTTATTTTCGAGTCAGGGTCTCTCACTGAATCTGAAGCTCATGACTTACAGGTCAGCACGCCCCAGAGGTCATCCTGTCTGCCTCCCCACTGCTGTAGTTACAATGTAATATTACACCCAGAATTTCACCTGGGTGCTGTGACATGAACTCAGGTCCTGGTGCTTGTATTGTAAGTACTTTATGGACTGAACTACTTTCCCAGCCCAAGTTCTTAACTTTTATCTATGGAAAGTCCCACATTTCAAGAGACTTTTCGCAATGATGACAATGGCATCTACCATATATCTATTAATCTATTGTCAATATGTTGATGTATATATTAAAGCATATTCACATTTAAACTACTCTCATCCCTACCCCCACCCCCAGTTCCTGCCACCTCCACTTTCTCCACCATTTCTCTCTCTGTCCCTGAAGACTCTTAATCTTTTCAATATTCAGTAATACTTCCAAAAAAAAAAAAAAACAAGAGCAAGGAGTCATTTTCAAAGATGTGCTTTCATCCATTTATTCTTTCTCTACTCCTTTCCACCAAATTTTCCTTTGTCTCTTTCAGTAGCATGCCTACCCTCTCTTCCTACCGTGTCAGTTCCTTCTTATTACCCATATCATATCCCAAATCCTTGTGTCCATTCTCCAGACTTTCACCGAAGTTTCTAAAACGCACACACAATCCTGTCATCTCCTGGTTTAAAATCTTCATGTTATTATTCTACAGCATAGAGAAAATCATTTCCAACTTTAAACACATTGTAGCTGTGATTTGCCTTATCCGTGTCATACATTATTCTCCATATGCTGGTCATAATATTCTGTTTTTCCTTTTTTTCAACAACAAGCTGTATAGTGTCATATCTCTATCATGTACTGCACTGCTCCTTCTTCTCCAATGACCATTTCCTTTCTTATCTTGTCACATCCCTTTCCTTACCTTCTTCTCACCTATAAAATATCACTGTCCTTCTCTAGATAGCTTTCCATTGAATGTTGACCAAAATCAAGCACCCATACTGCAATTCATCTTTTATTCTTATTTTCCCCCTTTGGTTTACAATTTAACTTCCCCAGCAATAACTGAAATTCTTCATCCTGCTATATTCTTGTGGGTAAGTAAATTCACTGGGTAAGTTACTAAAATAGCTAATGGACTTTTAAGACTAACACTAATTCAGTGTTTGCATGTACTGGACATTTATATACACTCACCCAATTTAATTACAACATTACACTGAGACTTTTGTTTCTGAAGGGAGGGACTCAATTTGCTCATCATAGTTTCCTGGAGCCTATGAGCATGCCTGGCCCTGGCAAAGTACAAGAACTCTGTGTTGCAGCATGGAATGAATTAATAAATGGCAAATATCTCTATGAAAAATAGGCTATCATAATTTCCATAGGAGAAAGAGAAGGCATGGAAGTAGTGAAGTGATTTGATTATTATACATAAAATATGTAGTAGTTGAAATAAAATCAACTCACACCTTGCACAGTTCCTTTTAAACATTAATGAGATATTGTTCTATCCATTCAGGTTGGGATATGACTGCCATTCTAAAACTGGTAGCACAGAAACTAGTCTCCAAAAAACCCACGACAAACAAACATCCATGAGAATAATAAATAACAGCACCACCAAGAACTCTGTAGTTTGAAATGAAATGTAAGTGCTACAAGGAATTTCAAATGCATTTAATTAATGCCTTTGAAATATAAACTGGCTATTTTTCCACAGGACCTGGGTTCAACTCCTAGCACCCAAACGGTAGCCCAAAACCATAAGTTCCAGGGGATATGATGGTCTTTTATGCCACCACAAACATGCAAAGGGTGCACAGACATACATGAAGACAAAACATCCATGCACATAAAATGAAATATATATGTATAGATACATACATAATAAAAAGAAAATGAAAGTTAGAACAGTGAGTGAGATTTCACACAAGATCATACTCACAACTCTGAGCAAGTGAACAGTAAACAGTCTTTGTCAGGTGAGGTGGACTTCATCAAGGAAGCCGTTTTCACTCTCTTACTCTGGCTGTGAATATTTTACTTTGTTATCTCTGTCACATAACAGGATGGTGATAAGGACAAAAACTGGCTAAAAGTTTATATATTTTTATATAAATGTGAAAAGTAGAAACTGTATTGATTATTAGGGCTCTTTAAAGTTTCACAGCTGAGTGATATTATAAAAATATTTACTTTAAGTTTGTATAAAAATGCTGTTAAGATCCAGGTTGATTGTCCATGAACTGCTGTCTGTGTAAAGCTCTAGAAAATTTTGCTTAGTTATTGAAACTGCTGAATGTTTTGAGAGGGACCTTTTTTTTAAGTCTCTAACTGTACTCTTAGTACAACAGAAGCATGATTGAGAGCACAGCTCCTGGAGCTGGAGAGATGGCTCAGAGGTTAAGAGCACTGGCTGTTCTTCCAGAGGACCTGAGTTCAATTCCCAGTAACCACATGGTGGCTCACAACGATCTGTAATAAGCTCTAGTGACCTCTTCTGGCCTGCAGGCATACATGCAGGCAGAACACTGTATACATAATAAATAAATAAATCTTTAAAAAAAAAAAAGAAGAAGAACACAGCTCCTTGGACAGCTCCCTAGGAGTTGCTGGTGGCAGAGGCTCCCAAAGCATCCCAGCCTACTTCCATTTCTTTGGTTGTCCACTAGCCCATGATGACGATGGTAAGATACACTGTGGTGATACTGTGTTCCACAAAATATATTGTGCACACTAATAAACTTATCTGGGGTCAGAGAACAGAACAGCCACTAGACAGACATAGAGGCCAGAAAATGGTGGCACTCATGCCTTTAATCCTAGCCTTCTGGGGGCAGAGATCCATGGGGATCTCAGAGTTTAAAGCCAGGCATGGTGACTCACACCTTTACTCCCATGAAATGAGCCTTTAATCCCAGGAAGTGATGGCAGAAAACAGAAAGGTATATAAGGTGTGAAAACCAGAAACTACTGGTTAAGCTTTTAGGCTTTTGTGCAAGGGTTCAGCTGAGATTCATTCCGGATAAGGACTGAGAAGCTTCCAGGCTGAGGAAACAGGATCAGCTGAGGAATTGGCAAGGTGAGGTGGCTGTGGCTTGTTCTGCTTCTCTGATCTTCCAGCATTCACCCCAATACCTGGCTCCATGTTTGTTCTTATTAATAAGACTTTTAAGATTCGTGCTACAATATACTGCTGTAGATACCACATACTTTGGAAGCATGATACATAAAAGTCAAGCTGAAGTTTCCTCTTTGCTGGCTATCATTCACAGTACCCAAGGTGCTATGCAGGCTGCTAGAAGCACAGAGTCATCATTGGATCTTACCCAGCTGTAGACCCTGTGTACTATAATACATACCTATCAGGCAAGATACCTAATAGTGCAGTAGTATCAGGACTGTCTGGAGGATAGCCAACTACTTTCTAATTGGATTTTGGGCCTATTCCATGGGAGAGAATATATATTTGGCACTGTGAACCTGCTTAAAAGCCTAAGGCTGGAGAGGTCAAAGACTCTAGGAGGAACATAGTATTAATATTTGCTAAGCAGACATGTACTCAAGCTGCAATTTGAAAATTTATGTTTCTTCCCACAGACTAGTGCTGTTCTCAGCCTGGATCAGGGAAACTTCTTCGTGCAGTTGGCAGCAGTGAATGCAGAGACTTCATAGTGCTGAGAATGAGTGACTGTTGAGGGCCCAGCCCTAAAAATAGCATTGGTATCACCCACCCAAGGCCCAGAGAATGCTGTGAAAGAAACAGAAAGAATATAAGAGCCAAGGACAAAGAAGAGCCTGGGAAATGCTGTTTTCTGCTTATGACATGGCCAGTGCACTAGTAATCATTTAGGGGTTGTGGATATATGTGCAAGAGCTGCACACACACACACACACACACACACAAACACACACACAAAACACAAAAAATACAACAACAAACAATGAAAAAAGGAAAGAGATTTGTTGGGAAGAAAGGTGATGGTGATTTTCTTTGTTGAAGGTGATTAAGATAGGAAATTGAGGGGTTACTACAATCTCAGCACATTGGACACACCTACAAAATTGTCAAAAATAAAAATAATAAAACAGCTTCAGGCCGACATTGTTTTGGTTCAAATCTTGGCTCAGCTGCTTAGTAGCTTCATGTATCTTGAGTGACTCAGGGAATGCCCCATGCCTCAGTTTACTCAGTGGTGTACCAATATGAATAGAACCGCATGGTGTTGTGAGGAAGCAATATGTTTGCATGCAAAGGCCTTAGAACCATGCCTGCCACAAGAAATCAGTTAATGAAGTTAGCTTTTTATTGTTTGTAAAGTGTGTGAGTCAAGCTACCTCAAAAAGTAAATGGCGTTCTTAAGACTATCCAAATTTCAATGTCTGATTTCACCAACTGAGAATTGTTTAAATATTAATAGGTGAGATAACTGTACAAGCAAAGTGCCACGGGAAGCAGGGGGCAAGCAAAACGAATAAAGAATGGGCCTGCTCTCCAAGTGACAAGCCATATAGTCAAGCCACACCTGTGATGTGGGAGCACTCAAAGCAACTGGGTTTGCAATTGTTCATAAAAGCCCCGAGAAATTCTATCTGCTGACAAGAAAATAGCAGTCCATTAATTCTGATAGATTTGAAATCCCTCTCCCAAGCACAGCAGGCAGCTTGAGGGAGCGAGCACGCACTTACCCCTGCTACGTGCATCACTCCTTACTTAATGCTCATGGCCAGCAAGAAGAGCACTTACCCAACACTGAGTAACAACCGTGATTGTGCTTAAATAGTCTAGGACTGAAAGCAGAACTATTCAGATCTTACCAAACTTCCAGGGAAACAGGTCGGTGAGCAAAGTGTCTGCTCTATTCAGTGCTCTCGGTCTTGATATTTAATCTCAGAAAGCTCAATGTGTGCCAGGCGCTGCCACCTGGGAGTTCTGCAGTCTGCTGCTGCTCAATGTGACAAGATTCCAGCCTGGCAAAAGCACCACTCATATGACTGCCACCCTGCAGAATAAGACCGAGCTTCCGAGGTGGCGCTAAGTCTGTCAGGATGAGCTCTGTCTTACCTGACAACATAGGAGAACATGGAGTATCAGCTGCAGGCTGTGGGATGTGTTCTATGACAGGTCAACTCCAGAACTTTTTGTTTAAATGTGGATTGAACTTGTTTGAACCCTAATGTTGCTATATGATTTTTTTAATTACACTGTCTATATTTTCCACATATTTAGGATATTGAATGTTTAGATATCTATTTGCCTGGATGTTACTTTCTACTCACTTGCTCATCAATGTGACAACTGTTCCAGAACTTAGTATGTTGTGTGCATTGCATTAAAATTGTGCATTTCCTTGAATGGATAACTTGGTTCTTTGCTTAATAAGGGCACAAGGGACATTGATGTTAAACATACTAAGAACATCCTAACTTCTTCAGACTCAAAATTAATATAATCATCATCAGTTCTCCATGAACCTTCATCCAGCAGAGAGGAAGAAGTCTCGTATTTCACATTTAGCCAGCACTGAGAAAATGCTAAAAGCTTTTTCTCAGACTGTCATTTTTACAAATGTCAGGCTTGCCAACATGACATGCTCCAGAAACTCACTTTAATTTGGATAACAACTAAGTGCTTGTCACATGCTAAGTCACTGGAACTATTTACAGCTCAGTTCTGCAGTATGGAAACCAGCAAGCTGTCCCCAAGCCTCTTTAATTTCCCTCCTTACCTCCCACCAGCAGCATGCACCATTTCCTATCACAAAAAGAGGTCTAAGCTTATTTTTGGTCGCCTATGATGCAGTGTTGAGCATCACTTTATTCCTGAGATGAGAGGCTTCTGCTGTTGCGCTGTGCAGCTTCTTATTGGAAGCATAATTCTGTGCTCTCTCTGCTGAGAATGTGTGAAATGACTGTAGTAAAAATTGTTCTGCAAAGAAAACAAGATGTGTGCCAAGCATCACATGTGGATCATGTGGAGAAACTCATGTGCATGCCTCCCCCCCACACAACCCCCCCGCTTTTGTGAAGGTCTTGGATTTTTTTTTTGATCAATTTGAGGAGCTGCTCTGAAGAGAAGGTGTTTCTTCTTTGTTCTTGGCAATGAGAGCTAAATAAGAAACATACACACCTTGAATTTGTGTGATTGAACAATGTGATTTGTCATTGAGTATAGTCAGTGTAACAACACATCTGTCCCCGAGACACAGTTTATATGTGTTAGGAATATATCTTTGCCACTGAATCTGCACTGTGGCTAAAGTTCCTTGAGTACAGTCCATGAATGAGTGCCCAAGGAGCTTCTGTTACTCCATTCAATACTGGGACTTTGGGAAACGCATGTGACATAGATGGAGCACCCACTGGTGACAGAAGCATATTCAGAAAGGAGGTTGAGATTGAGAATCTGGGCTGGGAAACTGGATATTTTAACCAGCATCTTGGCCCAATGGCAGCAGTGCCCACAGATTCTTCATGGTGCGGTGCCTAGCTGATGCTGACAGAGATGGCATTGGCCGTGCTAGTGGGACTCAAATTTCGGTAGTGTTTAGCATCTTTAAGTGTGCCTTACTACTTAACTCTTAAATTTGGAAATTTAACCATCTCATGAATTCTGACAGCCAGTGAAATGTTTATGGCACATTCATCTTTCACCTTCTGTTAAGGAAATATTATAGTAGGCTCAAGCAGACCTCCTTAAGTCAAGATAGTTCTTCAAGTTTGTCTCATTATGTAATAGTCTAACAATTTGATAAAATAAAGAACAAAATTAGAATATTTTAAAAACATACAAAATGTAAACTCTATTTTATTACTAATTAAATAATTAATTTGTATTGAAAATAGATTCTTCTCTCATATAGTACATCCCAATCACATTTTCCCTGCCCTCCACTACTACAAGATCCCATCTCTCCCCTCTCCCCCAGATCCACTCCCTCTGTTTCCTCTTCAGAAAAGAAAAGGCCACCAAGAGACTACGGTCAAACAGGATAAAACAAGATATGCTAAGACAATGTAGAAGCCCTTATATCAAGGTCAGGCAAGGCAACCCAATAGGAGAAAATGAGTCACAAGGGCAGACAAATGAGTCATAGATACATCTGCTCTCACTTTTAGGACGCCCCCTCCAAATACCAAGCTAACAGTCATAATAATATGTGCAGAGTATCTGGTACAGGCTCCATACTTGCCACTTCAATCTTTGTGAGCCCATATAAGCCCTGCCTAGTTGATTCAGTGGGCCATGTTCTCCTGTGTCCTCTATCCCCTCTGACTCCTGCAGTCTTTCCTCCCCATCTTCCAATGGGGTTGCCTGGTTTCCGAGGAGAGGGATCCAAGGAGACCTCCAATTTAGAGTTGCATAATGTCTGGCTGTGGCTCTCTGCACCTGCTCCTATCTGCTGCCAGAGGAAATTTCTGTAATAACAACTGGACCAAGCACCAATCTATGAGTGTAGCAGAATATCATTAGGGATCATTTCACTGACATTTTTTTCTTTTGCCAGTCGTGTTAGGTTTTATCCTAGGCTCCTGGGCTGCCCAATCTCTGGTTCCTGGCTATCCAAGCACTGTAGAGCATGGACTCCCTTTTGTAGAATGGGTCTCAAGTTAAACCAAACATTGATTGGTCACTCCCATGAGTTCTGTACCACAATTTCTTCAACACACCTTGCAAGCAGAACAGATTGTAGATCGAGGGTTCTGTTTCTGGGTTGGTGTCCGTGTTTTCTCTTTCGGTATGCCTTCAGAGTTTCTTCCCATGACAAAGGGATTAGAATGTAGGAAGGAGTGAAGGCTCCATGCAGGCACCAGCTCAACCTCACTAATTTTAGTGAGTGGTGTGGATGTTGTGCTGGGCAATGGAGCTCAACTGTTCTAACATCAGCCTGGATTGTTTAGGGATCTCCACGGAATCCCTCAGCCAACAACTCAACTGAATGAAACCCAGTACCACCACTGGAAGCCTTGCCTGGCTGCAAAAGATGGCCAGCTCAGACTCCATATCCTCCAATACTAGGAGTCATCATTAGGGCCACCCTCATAGATTCCAGGTAGTTTCCACTGCACTGGGTTTCCACACACCCTCCAAGCCACCCCCCAACTCCAGCTGCCTCTCTCCCCATTCTCTACCTACACTTCCCTCCTGATCCTCCCCTGTTCCTGTCCCCACCCACTCTCAGTCTACCTCAAAATTTGTTTTAGTTCCTCATTCCAGGGAGATCCATGCATCTCCTCTAGAGCCCTACTCTTTACCTAACCTCTCTGGGTCTGTGGATTGTAACTTGTTTATCATTTACTTAACAGCTTTCAAAGTATGGGTTACTTAACTCAGGATGATTTTTTTCTACTTGCATCCTTTTGCCTGTAAATTTCATGATATCATTTTTAATAGCTGAATAATATTTCATTGTGTAAATGTGTCACATTTTATTTATTCATTCTTCAATTGTGAGACATTTAGTTTGTGTCCACTTTCTGGCTATTATTAATAAAGCCACTATGAACATAGCTGAGAAAGTTTCCTTGTGATAGAATATAGAGAATTATTTTGAGTATATGACCAAGAGTGGTATAGCTGGGTCTTGATGCACATCAATTCCCAATTTTCTGAGGAACTGACATATTGATTTCAATAGTGGCTGTATAAGTTTGACTCCCATCATCAATGGAGGAATGTTCCCCTTGCTCCACATCCTCACCAGCATGAGCTGTCACTTGTTTTATTGGTCTCAGCCATTCTTGCAGGTATAAGATGGAATCTCAAAGTAGTTATAATTTGCATTTTCCTGATGGCTAAGAATGTTGAGTATTTATTTAAGTGTTTTCAGCCATTTGTGATTCCCCTTTGAGAATTCTTTGTTTAGATTTGTGTCAAATTTTTAATTGGATTGTTTGTTATTTGATACGTAATTTATTAAGTTCATTATATATTTTGGATATTAGTCTTTTGTCTGATGTGGAAGTGGTTAAAAAATATCTCTTCCCATTCTGTAGGCTGCTGCTTTATCCAATTGGTGGTGTTCTTTGCCTCTTAGAAGCTTTGCAATTTCATGAGGTTTCACTTATTAATTGTTGATTTCGGTATCTGTGTTATTGGTGTTCTGTTCAGAAAGTTGTCTCCTGTGCCAATGTGTTCAACTTTCTCTTCTCTCAGTTTCAGTGTATCTGGTTTTATGTTGAGATCTTTTATCCACTTGGACTTGAGTTTTGTGCAGGGTGATAAATATGGACCTATTTGCATTCTTCTACATCAGACATCCAGTTTGACCTGCACCATTTGTTAATGATGCTTTCTTTTTTTCAGTGTATATTTCTGGCTTCTTTATAGGAAATCAGGTGTCCATAGGTGTTTATGTCTGGGTCTTCAGTTAGATTTCATTGATCAAAATGTATGTTTTTATGCCAATACCATGCAGATTTCTATTGCTATGGCTTTGTAGTACAACTTGAAATCAGGGAAGATGATACCTTCAGGAGTTCTTTTATTGTTCAGGATTACTTTAACTATCCTGTTTTTTGTTTTTTATATGAATTTAAGAGATTAATTAATTTTTAAATTTATATCTTGCTGTGGAATAATGTTTTTGTACACGGGTTTGATAAGATGCTGTTTGGCCAGTAGCCAGGCAGGAAGTATAGGCAGGATAAGCAGACAAGGAGAATTCTGGGAAGAGGAAGGCTGAGTCAGGAGATGCCAGCCCGTTGTCCAGGGAGCAGCATGTAATGGCACACAGGTAAAGCCACGGAACACGTGGTGACATATAGATTAACAGAAATGAGCTGAGTTTAAGTGTAAGAGCTAGTCAGTAGTTAGCTTGAGCTAATGGTCAAGCACTTTTAATTAATATAAGCCTCTGTGTGCTTACTTAGGTCTGAGTGGCTGCAGACCACGTGGGACACAGGAAAACTTCCAGCTACAATAATTTGTGGTAGCATCAGGATCTACAAATAGTTCTATATGGTTACATTTAATTTATGTGTTTTTATTGTTGACAAAAAACAAGAAGCACATGGACTGGTGGGCCACCCTTTAGTGAATGGTGTGACATGGACTATGCTCTGTGTGACATGGACTGGTGGGCCACCCTTTAGTGAATGGTGTGACATGGACTATGCTCTGTGTGATGTGGACTATGCTCTGGGTCCTCTCTGCTGCTCTGGGATTTAGACAAGCAGTTGAGCACTAAAGTTACACAAGACCCTCTGCAATTGACTGGTCAAGTTCCGGTCCCATGTTTTTTTGATATTAAGTGATGACATTGAAACTTCCTTCTTGATTCTTTCTTCATCTGAGAATTAGGTCGAAGGTTGAAAAACAAACCAACAAGGAAGCAGATGTGGAGGTCATATGTGGAGGTCATATGTGGAGGTCATATGTCGAGGTCATATGTTGAGGTCATATCCTGGCAGCACACAACACAAAAAACTGAGACTTGGTGAAAATTATAAAATTATCTCTAGTCTACATACATACCTTATCACCATAGCAAACCATGTCCCATTTATAACTAGATTAAAACTAAATGAGCTGCAAGACATTCTCTGCAGGAAAAAGACTTGGAATTCTACATTAAAGAGGTATGGTTTCCTAGCTATGAGGCCAGTTTACTTTATACCCAAAGCCAGATAGAGATATTACATGAGAATAGTACAAATCAGCATGCTTCATGAACATACATACAAAAGTCTAAAATAAAATATTTTCTAATTAAAGCCGTCAGTAAATAAAAACTTACTGGCTACTTTAAAGCAAGATTTATTCCAGGTCTTCAAAGATGTTCAGAAACTAAAGAGTATATATAGTCCACAACTAAAAACGACTGAAAAATAAAATATTAGGTTCTGAGGATGTAGCTTAGTGGGACAGAACGAGTTGCATATACGAGAAACTGGGGTTGACATAAAGAAACACACACACGAGAGAGAGAGAGAGAGAGAGAGAGAGAGAGAGATGGGGGGAGGGAGCAGAGGGGGAGACAACATCTACAGCATGTCATGCTTAACAACAAATGACTAGATTCTCTTAAAAACCAGGAACAATATAACAATGTTTTCTCTCACTAGTCTTCATTGATACACCTAAAATGTTAGCCAAAATGTACAGAAAGACGTTAGTAAGTAGAATGCAACCATCTTAGAGAGGTAGTGATAAAGTTGGTTTATTTCATGGATGAATTTTAAAGAGAGAAAAATCCAAAACTAAAATATAACAAGGTTGTAGTATGCAAGGCAAATATCCAAAGGCCAATTATTTCCTACATGCCAACAATGAACAACTAGAATTTGAACTTAAAATTTACAGTGGTACCAAAAATTGAAGCCAATCCTCATCAGAGATGTTTCTTTTTTCATTGGATAGAGATTAATATAGAGACCCATAACTGTTGATGGTATGGAGAATAAGAGAGTGCAAGAGGCTCAGCCCTAAACAGAACATCTGTATCACAGCCTCCTCACCAGGGGGATCATGCAGAGGGGGTCAGAAAGATTGTACGAGTCATAGGTGGTGAATGGCTACAATGAACCAGTGTTGTCAGGACAAAGCATGTCAGCTGCACTAGGAATTCATAGCAGCTGAGACAGCATGCACAAGACCACAACAGGCCCTTGCTGGACAAAAAGATGCAGTCCAGAGTGGCGAAGTGTACTCAGAGTCCGGCCCTAGCCAAGGAGCTGTTGGTGGTTGATTAGTACTCGGAGAGGGAGAGTCAGTTTTGTTTTGTTTTGTCTTTTAAGGAGCGCTGGTGGTTAAATCACCTTCTAGTGAAGGCCACTCATCCAAGTGTATATGGACAGCAAAACTGTACTTGATGAATTTAAAACAAAAAGGTGGGTAAAAATATGGGTGGGTAGGGAAGGGGGAAAAGAACCTTAGAAATAGAGGTTAATATGATAAAAATGCATCATATGAAATTTCTTTTCTTTTTTTGGATTATTCTGTCTTTATTGTTTTTTTTCATTTTTCTTTATTAAGAAATTTTCTGCTCACTCTACATACTATCCACAGATCCCCCCTCCTCCCACCTCCCTCCCCCCAGCCCTCTTTTCCAAGCCACCCTGCATCCCCACATCCCCCAAATTGAGGTCTCCCATGGGGAGTCAGCAGAGCCCAGCACCCTGAGCCTAGGCAGGTCCAAGCCCCTTCCCACTGCACCAAGGTTGTGCAAGGCGTCACACCACAGGCACCGGGTTCCAGAAGCCTGCCCATAGACCAGGGACAGATCCCAATCCCCTTGCCTGGGTGCCCCCCAATTTTCAAAGAGCTAATAGAAATGAAAAAAAGGGGAAACAAAAAAGCAAACTTAAATTCACATTTACACATCACAAAAATTAATTCAAAATGGGCTATTGACTTAAATGAAAATGTAAAATTGCAAAACATTTAGAACTGCATTTCTAAACCTACGAGACACGACTCCTTAAGGGGTCAATAATCCTTTCACAGGGGTTGCCTAAGATCATCAGAAAACACAGATATTTACTCTACAATTCTTAACAGTAGCAAAATTACAGTTATGAATTAGCAATGAAAACAATTCTGTATTTGGGGGTCACCACAATGTGAGGAACTGTATTAAATAGTCACAGCATTAGGAAGGTTGAGAACCACTGACAGAATAAAATACATAACCTGGTGATTGGTAATCAGTTTTTAGATATAACAAAATCACAACAGATGAAAGAGAGTAAGATGAGATAAACTTACTAAATTGAAATCAAAGCTCACTGTTGAAATATGAAAAAGATATGCTGGAGACAGAGAAAATATTTGCAAGACACATGCTTTAGAAATGTATTCAGTACAGAAAAACAGTCAGAATCCATCAAGAAAACAAACAGCCTAATTTAAAAAATGGGTTCAAAGAGCTTAACAGACATCTTATGCATTGTTAGAAAAGCTCCTGCAAAGATGCCTGATTTCATAGATAGTTAGAAAACCACAATGTGCATTCACAATGAGATACCAGTGTATTCCTACCAGGAAAGCTAAAACTCAAGGCACCTGACTCCACAAATTGCTGGTGATGGTATGAAGAAATAGGAACTGGCCTTGTGACTACGAAAGATTTCAGAGGATGTAAAGGACATATTGGTACACTGGTTCTTCAGGGATGGCTATTTATTGTGACCACATTCTCAGTTATTTATCAAGTGATTTGAAAATCTGTAGACACACAGAACTATTCATACCTGTGTTTATAGAATCTTTGTTCAAAATGATTCCAAACTGGATTTAATGGCATATCTTTTATATTATGAAAGTGGCCAAACTATAGCACAAACACAGAACTCAACGCTACCCACCTACAAAAAGGAATGAGCTGCAAACCATGTACAAATACAGATCAGTATTAAATGAATAACATTTTAAAGAAGTCAGTCTGATAAGGCTACACAATGTGTGGTTTTATTTATATGAAACTATAGATTAGCCAAAATAATAGACACAAAAAATCAATTGTTTGGCACATGAGACCGTATTTTATGATTCTGTAATGTAAGTTACATTGCCCTCTACATTTTCTGAAACCCACAGAGCATTACAGCAAATGGTAACATCAGTGGATGGAGATTAGAAATCCTTCCAGAGATCAGAGGCTCCTAGGACATTAAAGAAAAACATCACTGAAGACTTCCACTGGACTATGAATTCAGGACACAGTCACTGAATTGAGGAAAAGGTTTCACCTGAAGTCACTTAGGTAATTAATAGAAACTGAACAAAGGAAAAGGAAAAAGAAGCTACTGGAAAAGACCACTTTTTAAGACAGCAGAAGGGAACAGTCCTAAAAATGCTTTCTTTATAGTGAAAGTTTGCATGTTTAATTGGATGGTAGAGTTGGGTGTATCACTGTAGGAAAAAAAATTACAGACAGCAGAGGGAAGTTTAAGATGTCCCATGAGGCAGGAGATTTTAACCACAGACAACAATAGGATCTCATTTATATGAAATTAGGCAAGGATTGTTAATGTCTTAGTTTATCCATAAACTGGGTAATAGAGAAATACGTTGCTTACAGTTCTGCAGACTAGGAAGTAAAAGTACAAAGTAGTGGCAGTTTTGCATTTTGGTGACGCCCCTTTTCTAATTTAGAGACAGTGCCTTGTTGCTGAATTCTCAGACGGCAGAAGGAATGATGGGGTCCCCCGGGGCTTTTTGAAGAAGGCCGCTAGTCCTAACTGGTCTCTGACCATGTCATGCAATCACCTTCCAAGTTTCTACCTCCTAACATTAACACACTGGTGCTAGCTTACAACACATGACCAGATATACATATTCACATTCTAGAATCACACATAGAAATATCTATAGACATATGTATAGAGATGAATTAGTACATGCACACACATAACCACTATTCTGTGACCTCTGAATGTCTGTAAAAATAACTCTGATACAATGCACACCCCTAGGGCCTGCCTCCGGTTTTATATTATCCTTCAACAGAAAGGGCCAGAGCACATTAGGACATGACTAATTTTGAGATAGGATGGGATCTGTGAGAGGTGAGCCAAGTGGCAGAATGCCATTGGCCACAGTTAGAACTATTTAAATACAAAATTAGTAACATTAGATTACTATCCAAATCAAAAAGTAAATTTCCATTACCCAATAAATAATTGAGGAAACTGGTAAATGGGACAGAATAGACAAACTCCTGTGTGGAATACTCCAAATACTTTAGGTAGAGATTCCACCTCCCTTGAGGTGGAATATCATCTCCTACCCACGTATGAGAATGGATGCTGGTAATTGTCAGTCTGCAACGAGCAGTGGCGAGCACAGTTGCACAGTACAGGAAACACGGGGAATGCAATTTCAGGTATGTGGCCAAGACCGAGGAAATAGAGATGGACAGTGTAGGGAATGTGCTCCCTACCTATAAACATGTTGTGAGCAGATTGCACAGCCCATGTTCCAATCAAATCTTCAGAAATACGTCAGAAGAGAAAAGTGTGAGGAACTATGCTGCATCTAAGAGGAAGTGAGGGAGACATGATGGACGAAGGCAATGTGGTACCCTGGGAAAGAAAAGAGAGTCAGCACATAGAAGGAAATGTAAATAAATTATGAGCTTCAGTTAATAACAATGTAACTTGCTACAATAATTTTGAAAATAGCCCGCACTCAGGCTTGATATTAGCAGTTGGGAAACTAGATAGAAAATCTTGATGCATAATCTTAAAACCAAAAATCTTTATAAAATATTTGTAGGATTTGAAGTAATTTTACTTAATGGTAGCATAACCTGCCATCTTAATTTATTTTATTTTGGGTGCACGTGTGTGTGTGTGTGTGTGTGTGTGTGTGTGTGTGTGTGTGTGTGTGTGTATGTGATTGTAGGTATGTGTGTGCCTGTCATGGCACATATGTGGAAGTCAGAGGACGATAAGTTTGGATTCTGGGGATTCACACTAGGTTCTCACACTTTCCTCAGCCATGTCTCAGCCCCCTAGTTTTTGATACAGTTTTACTGTTTAGCCCAGACTAACTCCTGAACTCATAATTCCCTTCTTCAGCTATATAAGTGCTATCCTAACTTCACGTGGTCATTTATGTATTTTAATTTGGGCATTATCATCTGATAGCCATGTTTTACTCTAAATACATCTAGTAGTGTATATGGTTATATAGTTTTATATATATAGAGAGAGTATGTGATATCTATATGTAATATTAATTACTTTTATAAATTGTAAACTTTTTGGAATTCTAGAACTCAATTTTCTATAAATATTTCAGTCAGTTATTGTGGATTACTAGTTTATGGAGTTTTGTGAGAATTTCTTGGAATAAAATTCATGTGTCAGATAAATCAGGCTTATAATAGATATACTATGCTATAAGGATTATCAGTTATATAGTTTAGAATTCTGTGATTCAAACAAATTTTCTTCTACATATTTTGGAAGCCCAGGAGATTACAGCTATTTGGGGAAAATTTTAAGAGTTATAGTACTACAAATAAGAGTAGTTTTTTTCTTTTTAAGTGATGACTCATGTCCCCAAGTATATAAGCCTTCACTGTGTGGTCATGAGAGACATTGGCCTGTCATTAAAGCATTTATCTTCTCAGGTGATTGATTGGGTGTGCAAGGATGTGATTGATTATTTGCACTTGGCTGAAGGGAAGGATGCCCTTGTTCTATGTCTTAAGTTGTGCTACCTCACAAACAGACACAACACGCTTTGATGTGCTTTTCCCAACCTGTGAGGTATTACGTACATTCCTAAGATCTCTCTGCTTATTTTCAAAATGATGTAATTTTTCATTTACAACTTTTCTTTCCTCAAAGAGTCACAGTGGAGTAGGAGAACAATGTATTCTTCTCTCTGCCATCGCCCAGGTCTAGGGTTGGTCCAAGTGGCATTGGGTTTATTTTCATTTATGGATAATAATTGAACAGCCAGGACACCTGCACTGCCATCCTTCTTTGGAACAACCTAACTCAGATGCTTCCTTCTTCCTGTTTTTATGCTCTAGTGTTCAGGACACCTTCAGCTGTGGTTCCCTTTCCAGGACTGACCTGATGAGGGCACATATTTTCCACATGATTTTTACTGAGATTGGCTCTCCTGGTCCATGTCATTCTTCCTGCCCTACAAACAAAATTCCACTGTGAAGTTTTTCTTCATTTGTGTCCACTGCCTTCTCACTATTGTCGTTGGGTTGGTACCTTCCTCTTGTCACTGCTTGTTTGACAGCTGGGCTCTTTCACGTGGGAAGAAGGCAGTGCTTCTTCTGAAATCAGTCCTTGTATTTTCTTTTGAGAGATTTTCTTCAAAGGCACGAGTTGGCACTGACTTTTATAGGAGCACTTAATTAGAGAGAATTGTATTTGCCTTTTGTGAGCCTGTGTGCTTCTTGTCATTGAAAATTGTAAAACCCAAGACTGGATTGTCTAAAGATTCATATGACAACGATATTGAGTTGGTAAAAGTAAATAGTATAATCATGTCTGAGATGGCCTCGGTGGCATGTAGCCAAAGCCACCCTGGCTAACTGAATATGGAAATAGGGGAAAGGGCAACTGCATGAATTATCTTCATATCCAGTGTCTTTAGCTCTCAGCTTCTTCTCTGTGTCTTTATGCCCACTCTCTCTTGATAACTGAGGGCGGGATTCTGCCCAGAACTACAGTCTGTAGCCTTGGCCCTTCGTAACTTATTTGTACTTGATGAAAACACAGGCTCTTAGCGCAAGTTTTAAAGAATAGTTGAAAAAAGGAGTAAGAAGGCAGGAGGACTCAGGCAATGGAAGGGACATCACCAGGAGTGAGCGCTGAGGCAAGGCAAGGAAATCTGAGGACAGGCACACCTCATTTCCTAACACTGCACTCAGCTATTTCTGTTGAAATGGCCTCTCCTGAGGCCACTTTTCTTTCCCTTATCACAGCTGCAGTTCACAAAAGCAAGGAAAGAAATTGTGCCTGTTCGCTGTTCCAACACGATCCATTTCTTCAAGTGTGGATTATTTCTTTCAAAGGGAAAAATTAATTCACTCATTTATAAATAGAATAGTTCCTATTTTACTTTTCTTTTTATTTTTCTCTCTCTTTCTCTCTTTTTTCTTTCTTTCTTAAAGACAGCATCTTGCTACATAGCCCGACTGGCTTGGAACTCAATATGTAGGCCAAACTGGCTTCAAACTCATGAGCAGTTCTCTTGCTTCCACCTCCTGGGTGCTAGCACTATAGGCCTGTGAAAGCATGCTTCTCTGCATGACAGTTTAAATACTGATAATGTACCAATAAGTAAACATGGGTCTAGCCCTCAACCTTATTATGTCTTCACATTGGGGACATCTCGAGCTACTTCAGTGATTGGATGAAGCTCCCTGCAAGGTAAAGAGAAGAATCAAACTCCTTCCATTTTTCTGAGTTTGTTTCTCCTACGCAGACAAGACCACATGTGAGCAAGGAGGAGCTGGACAAGTGGTGATGGCCATGACTGTAATCCCCTCACTTGAGAGGCTGAGACAGGAGGATTGCCATTAATTCATAGCCGGCTTGGATGGCATAATGAGTTTAGGCAAACTTAAACTACAGTGTGAGTCTCAAAAAAAAAAATCAAACAAACACTGTGAAAAAAATGCTATCCCTGATGCATGATTAAGAAAAAAGAAAATGTAATTGTTTGTCTAGATTCATGTTAAAATGTACTTTAAACTTGGAATTTATTAGAATAATAGCCCCCACTCTTTAATTTTCTGTATAAATTTCTATGCTACATTAACTCTTTTTATTCAAAAACAATTCCTGTCAAAAATTTCAGTCCTAGATTTAAAATGCCACAATTTAAACCATATGGCTAACTAAATTTGATGATTTAAAAATTTGAAATGTTACCCTGAAAAAAAAAATTGCTAAATAGGAAGAGCGCTTGAGGCCAGAGCAGTAGGGAGGCCCTGTTAACACGTGCTTGCAAGCCACACATATGTCCAGTTGGGATATTCTTCTTCTTTTTCTTATCAGCTCTAGGAAGACAACTTTTCCTTTTCAGAGAAAGTTCCAGCGGACTCTTAAAAGATTCCTGTTTCCCCAATTTGTCATGAGCACTGTTATGTGCAAACAATAATTGCTTTGTAATGTAATTACTACACAAAACTGCAGGGGGATTTTCTTGGGGACTCTGAATGTTAAGGCAGGATTCACAATGGCAGGCATGCAAACCAGCAGCAGCCTCCTTCCCAGGGACTGAGAGGACAGCGCCAGGGTCCCCCACTCTGCTGCCGCCTGTTGCCCCCCCAAAGCAATGACTCCCGTGTCAAATCCACTTTCATCATGAATTACTGATAAGAACTACCATTTCCGATATTACAATCAGATTGCTTTCAAGATATTTTCATGCACAGGAGTCTTTCCTGTCAGTAACAGTTGGAGAAACAGGTTTCCAAGCATTCACACATGGCCATTCAAACTTAGATTTCTCCCATGGCACATGAGGCAGACATCAGAGACATTGAAAAGACAAAAGGAGAGCTATCTCAGGATTTCTAAGCAAGATCACCAAAGCCACAGAACTTCATTTTGCAAGCAGCAGTTCTCAACTTGTGGCTCACGACCCCTTTGGAGGTCACCTAAGAGCATCAGGAAACACTAATATTTACATTATGATTTATGGCAGTAGCAAAATTACAGTTATAAAGTAGTAACAAAAATAATTTTATGGTTGGGGTCATCACAACGTGAGGAAATGTATTAAAGAGTCGAAGCATCAGTAAGGTTGAGAGCCCACTATAATAGTGTGTGAAGCAAAAGCCCAGAATTCACTTCCCCCAGAGCCCACTATAATAGTGTGTGAGGCAAAAGCCCAGAATTCACTACCCCCAGTTCTAGAAGTAACATTACATTTCATGAGCCCTCTGTCCTGTCTCCTAATCCCAATGACTGTGTGTGTGTGAGTTGGTCCCACTACTAAAAACTCTCAAGACAGAGATGAGCACAGTCAGTTCCTGCCTTTGAGCCATTCAGAGTTTCAAAGAGCAGAGAGGTTATGTTGTGGGTAGGAAGGCCCCTCTGCTAGGACTGCATGGAGGACAGATGAGGAGACTGCGGAGGTAAAAGGGAGGACCCTGAGGACCTGGATGGGGAGAGACTCGATGGGATCATAAAAAGATGATCCCACTTGATGACCACAAGTGCTGGGAGAAAGGAGATCATTCCAAGCTCAGGGTGAGGGAGGCTGACAGGGAATTTGGTTCTTTAGCAGTAATTCATGCACCCAGAAATCTGCACTGCTACTGCAGCTATCTGAAGTAAAAGCAGCCACCAGGCAAATTACAAACAATAAACAAATAACAACCGTACAGCAAATGGTTGACTCATCCTAAAATATGTACTACAAAGCACTCTTTAATAAGGCCCCTGTATACCATCTATCTTAGGTTATTTTTGTCTAATATTTTATTAACTTTTCTTATAGAAAAAATTTTAAATCAGTTGAGTTTGTTATTGCTCAGAATGTTAGGATAAGAAACAAATTTCTAATTTTCTTATTTATGTTTACCAACTGTAGAGTTTAGTTCTTTTTAAAAATGGCTCTCAGCCTTTAAAAGACACAATTAAATGTATATGTTTTAAAAATATGTTAGCAATGCTAATAACGTCATTCTGTTCTCAAGACGTCCTCTCTCCTTTCCTACACTTCACACACAGAAGTGATTGTGTTAGAAAATATTCATTTTCTATTTCATTCCTCCAAACCAGAAGTAAAATAATGCAGAATGTTTAGTTTCATGGCAGGATGAGATTACCTCTTAGCCATGTTTTAATTATTTCAATAATTTCCTTTATGTATTTTATAAAATCCAAATCATCCTGAAGTCATCAATTAAGAGGTAATATTTAGAAACATGATATAGAAAGTTTATAAATTTATCTTTTGTAATTTTCTGAGTGTTGCATGACTGTCGCCTCTCTCCTTGCATTTTGGGGATGTTATGATGATATGTCTAGGGGTGCATGATGTGTGTTGGTGTTCATCAATAATACCTGTGGCCCATCTTAAGTTGTGGTTTCTGTTTTTTTTTTAATTTACTTATTTATTTTGCATATAGGTGTTTTCCTTCCATGTATGTCTTTGCACCATGTGTGTTCAGTGCCTGTGGAGGACAGAAGAGGGCATTGGACCCCCTTGTAAGAAACTTAGAGATGGTTGTGAGCCATGTGTGGGTGCTGGGAATTGAAGTCAGGTCCTCTGGAAGAGTGTCCAGTACTCTCTCTTCAGCCCCAAGTTGTGGGTTTCAAGCCCATATGGGGTTACATAACAGAATGAAGGAATTATGAAAAAAAGTGGCAAGTACAAGGTTTCTAATCACAATAATCAAAGTTAATTTAAATTAAGTATGTGATAAATCTGAGGTGTTTTGGGGAGGAGTGCTGGCTTGTATTGCATCCCACAACTTCATTGCAGCCTCTGAGCACACAGCACACACATATTATACTGGACACGCTATGCTGCCATGTAAAGTCAATGAATGTTGCCTAAAACATTTAGACAATATCAAGACCATTATGCCACCAATCACAGTATTTTTACCTTGTGTACGAAGTTTTCTGTTCTTATAGAAATATACTGACTTAATTATAAAAGCAATTCAAAGATTTTCCTACAACCATTCTTCAGTAAGTAACAAATTAGTAAGTCTTTGTATTGTATTCACTAGGGTATTTGATTTTAAGATTAAGTTACTAGAGGTAGAGGTGTATCATCAGTTATGAGCATTTGTTGCTCTTGCAGAGGACCCAGGTTCAATTTCCAGCAACCAAATGGTGGCTCACAGCTACCAGTAACTCCAGTTCCAGTGGATCTGTTGGCTTCTTTTGGCCCCCCACGCACCAGGCTTGCATATGGTCCACATACATATGTTCAGGCAAAACATTTGTACACAGATAAACAACAACAACAACAACAATTGCAGTTGCTGACTTGAGTTTTCTCCCTCTCTCCACTGTTACTTCTTGGGATTAAACTCAGGCCATGTGCTTGGCAAGTGGGTGCTGCCATTGAACATGTCTAGCCCTCTGTCATTGTGTTCCATTTTTAGAAAATGTTATTACATTTATTTACAGTGTGTGTGTGTGTGTGTGTGTGTGTGTGTGTGTGTGCACATGCACGTGCTATGGAGCATGTGTAACAGTCAGAGAACAACTTGTGGGAATTGGTCCTTGCTTCCACCACGTGGGTTTTATGTGTCTAGTTCAAGTTGTCAGACATAGTGGAAAGTGTCTGTATGTGCTAAGCAATCTTGTCAGGACTGACTTTAGTTACCTAAAAAAAACCAAAAAAACCCAATGAAATTTGGCTTGATATTAGGACAATAAAATGGCCTAGATGTACCCCTGCCATTTTTTCAAAAATCTATATATGCCAGTCTCCTCGACATTGATGAATACAAATTAAAAATATCAACAGAAGACCCACTCTATCCTTCAATATCAAACATGCAGCCAAAATTTAATTTTTATGTGAAAATGGACAGGCACAGGCACATTCATCTCATTGATGTGCAATTTTGTGTTCACCTTTAATAAATGCTACAACTAGGTATATGCCAAACAATTATTTTAAAACTAATTTCATTAACATTTATTGCCAGTAAGTGCTCTATTTGTCTACTTTCTTTATAAACCTATAAACCAAAGTTATATAAAAGTCACAGGTGTGAAAGCCCTGCCCTATGGGATGGTATGCTCTTTTGATCTGAAGGCTACATTCATTAAAAACAACAAGAACCTTCCATGTAACAATTCATTTCCCACCTGTGCTGCACCCATTTCTTTGGGCTGAACTACTGCAGGCTCATCAGATCTACTGCACTGCCTCCTGTTTTTCCACTTCCAAATTCCAGCTGCTGGGACGTGATTATCTGTGTGGCATGACTCTTTGTCTCAATCTTTGGAAAATACAAACAGCTTAATTACTTATATTACCCCCCACTTTCTTCTTAAGCTTAACATTGTGAAAACAAGAACTGTATGTGTTAGCTCCAGAAAGTACTGATGGAAAATTCCACCTCTGTGGGGACCTTCATTATCTCCTGCCTGCGAGTTCTCTGCTACCTCTGCAGTTCGAGTTTAATGGAGGATGCCTGTTTTCACTACTCCAACTGGATCTCTCTCTGCCTCTCTGCCTGTCTCTGTTTCCCCTGCCCTGCCCCTCTCTCATACACACACCCCATAACTTTATTGGAGATTTACTTAGCTACCATTAACAAAGCAAAACTGAAAGGTAACTGAAAGTAAACATGAGGTACAGTCTGCAACTTCTGCACTGTGATTAGTGTAGGAATGAATGATACTCTTGTTTCAAAGACAGCCATGTGATAAGACCATTGAGGTGCATCAGTAGATACAACCCTTGCCAAGTGAACATGAAGACCAGAGTTCAGATGCCCACATAAAAGACAGGCAAATGTCCTGGCCATCTGTAATCCTAGCACTTAAGAGACAAGAGACAGAGGGTACCTGGGGCAGCTAGAGATAGACTAGCTGAATAAGCAAGGCTCCCATTAAATGAGAGACTCTACTTCAGCAAGTAAAATGGACAGTGTTTGAGAAGGAAATATGGTAGCATCCTCTGGCCTCCATATGAGAACATGTGCACAGGCATGGGCTCATATACTTATGAACATATACACGCAGGTACATAACCAATACACACATACATCTAGCAATAGTATTTGATAGAAAGTCCTTTAAAAATTAATTGCATTTTTTCTTTGATGATTTTATATATGCATATAATGCATTGTGATTATTGTCAACTCACCTTCCCTTATCTTCTTTCCATCATTGCTAATCCCCTGTCCCCTATAAGTCCTTTCCCTGTGTTCATGACTCTTTGTTTTGTACTAGGACACACAAAGTTTAATGAAGGTCATCTGTATTAAATCATCTTTTAGTATTACTCCATTTTAGTTATATTTCTTTACTTACAACAGCAAAGACAGCTTCTCTTCCTGCTTACCTTTCAAATTTTGCTACGTAACTCACTACTACAACAAAGCTTGACTACGTTAATAAAACTGTAACTGTCTGTGGTTGTGTCTAAATAAAACTGAACTAGAAAAAAATACAGATAATGTGATGATATTTCATTTGTGCTGAAATGTGATGATATTTTATTTGTATGTTAATAAATAAAGTTTGCCTGGAGATTAGAGGAAATAGCAAGCCATTTTAAGTAAACACAAAAGTCAGGCAGTGATAGCACATGCCCTTAATTTGATCACCTGGCAGGCAGGGTCTCTGTGTGTTCAAGGCCACTAGGGAACAGAGCCAAGTGTGGTGACACACGCCTTTAATCTCAGCACCAGCCATAGAGACCTGGAGGTCTGTACAGACAGGCAGTGACAAGGAAGTGAGGTAGCTGGGCTAAGAGCCGATGAGAGAGCAAAACAGCAAGGCAATAAAGGCATGAATAGACAGGAAGTAGCTCACTTTTGGAAGTTGCGGAGTTGGTGAGGTAAGGTTAGCTGGTGGCTATTCCTATTTCCCTGATCTCTAAGGCTTTCACCACTATATTTGTCTCTGTGTTTTTTATTTAATAAGACTGCTTAGAAATTCATCTATAAGATAACTTAAAATATATTTACATGTTGATCTTCAAGAACATTGTCATTACTGGCAGACAGTACAGAGGTCTCAGAGCTTGATGCTGCCTCTGGTGTCTATCAGTGCTTTCAAAAACATTTTAGTAGTGTTGTTATTAAGCACTTCTTTAAAACTTCTCATATACAACAGAAAATGAAGAAATTTGTTTTGAAATTATTAAATCCTAGAAAGGTAATCAGAAGTTGAGAAAATACTACTTAAATGTAAAGAAAATAACCACAGAGTCATGAAGCGTGGAAGCCTCAGGGCCTCCTCTGTGGACAAAAAAAATAGTCAAGGCCTAGAATGTGAGATCGGATGCAGGTAAATAAAGATGCTGAGGTCTTCTACGCCATATCATAAAGGTAGAAGTTTTAAATTAAGAGGAACTTAAGAGGGAACTGTACTGTCATGACTGAATAGATTAATGAGCCTTTATGATGCTAACTTTGGCCCATTATATTTATACCTGTGTTTCCAGTTAAGACTATAGATCTGGCATAGATATTGGTATAAATTAAAGCAAGGGGCAATCAGGTTCCTAAAATGAAGACGTGTGTGTGTGTGTGTGTGTGTGTGTGTGTGTGTAGAAAAAAATGGAGTGAAAAGTTAAATTTATTCAAAATCCTCATAGAGATTTAGAAAACAGTATATGTTTATTGTTTGGCTAAATGCATTGATTCTCCAAAAATAATTTAGTCTATGGTGAATAAATTCTCACACAGAGATCTGCTCGTTGTATTTCTAGCCACATTATATATTTTTCTGCTCAGCATTAGTATTAAGAAATACATCTCTCCCTCTCTCAGATCTTTCTGATAAATGCTGTGACACGCAGAGAGAAAATGTAACCTGGCTCCTGACCTCTGCAGTCATCATGAATTGGTTTTTTTTCATCTTTACATAACAACCTCTGAAAGAAAGGTCACTTGTTTGGTCAAAGTGAATATTTTAAAAAAATCAATTGTATTAACACATTTGCATTATTGCATTCTTCACTGAAAGTCAATCTCTTGCCTCCAATCCTTTAGGGTACAAAAGGTTTTGATATTTTTCTGTCCTCTGCACACATCCTCCTATGTACATTATTATTCCTGAGAAATTACATCTTTGTCTATTGCCTGACAACCCAATATTATTCTGAAAGGAGAACAAACAATTGGGTCAAAATATTGCTCAATGGGATTTCATTTATACATCCGAATGTTGCATGCTCACTGCCAGAGCGTCTAAGCAGTTGGTCCATCTGTTCAGGAAATGAGGTGACAATGGTGACTTATAAAATAGTCCTTTGTTATTTTCTTGGACATGTCACTCAATTCCTTACCTTAAGTCTATACCTGTCACCAATTAATCAGCAGCCATTTGCTTGGGGTATTTTCAAAGCCCTCTTAATACCATAAGACCCATGGTGCATGTATACTGGTGAATGAATAGCATAGTGCTGCATTTTGATCCTAGTCTGTAGCGATTTTTAGGGAAGTCAGTGTTGACAGTGATTTGCTTTACAAACCATTGTTTCCTTTGGATGTCAGCACATCTTCATGACAACCAGCTGAAAATGAACATTTGTTTTGTTTGTTAATTACTTTGTTTCCATGGGGCTAAAATACTAGCTCGTCTACTTGCTTTGTCATTGTTAAATAGTGTCTGTTTTATTCTGAATTCAAATTTGGAGTGGTGACAATGAACACTGAGCTGACTCTCAGCATGAAGATAGAACGCTTAGACAGAAGTATATAGACCTATTTGGCTTGTTAACAGTGGTTGCTGGAAAAGGCAATGGCATCTTTGTGAAGCTTACAAGAAAGTGTAACTGTCTTCTTTACAGAAGAAAGGGCACAAAATGTGTAATGCTGCAAACATCCTTACAATGCAGACTCAATTCCAATGGAGTGGAGGTCAAAGATCTAATTATGAAATCCACATTACAGTGAATGAGGTTGGGTGATCCAGTGCATCTGGAGGTGAAGTCCACAACACTCTATGATGCCTGGAGAGTAGGCTAGCCTAGAAAATGTTGAAGGGTGAGTAAGTCACCCTTGCCTAGTGTGTACCTGAACTTAATTCCCCACAGGATCACATAAAAGACTATTCTTTGCCTAGTCTCCAACGTCTTCCATGGTTAGTCATCCTGTTTTACAAGCCAATTCTTGTGGACTCTAATCTCAGGCAAACAGGAGTTTAATTCCCTGCTTATCCAGAAAGATTAATAACCAGCAGTTGAGAGAAATATCAGAGGATGTGAATCATTCAATCAAGGACTTGACATATGTCTACCAGTGTCTGGGCTCAAATAATTCTCTGAGGGCTGGGAGATGGAATAGGGAGACTGAAGACTTCATTTGCTCACCGTGGTTTATAAATTTCCCTAATAAAGTTTGTTACCTAACTCACACTGCATGGCACAGCTCGATCATCTGTATATCAGCAATGGATTTTCCCAGTGCATTACTTTTATTCTCCCTGCCCAAGTCTATCCTGTTCTGTTTATCCATTGGATAATGGACAACATTTGTGAAATGAAAAGAAAAAAATTGCCTTGGCTTTGGAAACAATGAGGAAAACAGGAAGTTTTCCAGATTTCCAAGCTGGTCCATTTCTGCGTTGCTGCAGATGTCAAAGTCAAGGCTGTTCATGTTTCTCAGTCTTCCATTTCCAAACCTGACTTTTTGTTGGTTTTCATATGAGCAAGGGAGATGCTAGAAAGATGAGCAAAATGATAAAAAATACTATAAAGAAGGGGGGAGTAGGCACATTTTCCATAACTACAGTGAATGTCAGTTTAACATCTGCAATATACATAAAGAGCATTCAGAATAGAATTGTTCTGTGTCTACATATAGAATGATCAGAACATGATGAAAGATGACAAGAGAAAAGTAATCCAAGCGGTAAACCCCCACATAGGAGGTATGGCCCAGTGGTAAATTCCCTTGATATGCTTTTTGCTACGTATCTCTTTGAGTGAATACTGAACTGAGTGCCAACAGAAACAGATAAGAATAAAAGAGGAAGAAAATCTTGTTCTTTCTTACCAAAGGACCAGGTGACAACAAGACAAGAACAATTTGTAATTTCTGGACCCACTTCAGCACCGGTGAGTGAGCCGGACTCCCATAGTCCTCTTCAAAGTGAAGCATGTCTTTTGCTAGATTGTGTCAGAAGTGACTTGTCCACTCCCATCCTTCAGCCGCTAATGCACTCTCTTTAACCACCCTGCTGCTAGAGAAGACATAGACAGCCCAACCTTCTGTCTGTACTCCAGCAGCAAAGAGGGACCATTCATTTCCCTGCCGCAGAAGAATGGAGTGTGGCCTCATCCAGAGTTAAGGTGTTCACTAAAGTCCAGTAACAATACAGCATATCTTCCAGTCAGTGATGGCCACATAGGAAGCAGCTACAAGTACAAGGGAGCCTAAACCTGCCCAGTATAACAGTGTCAGTGTATCTATAGACTTTCCTTTTCTAATAGCCTAGTCTTAATTCTGTTTGCTACTGAAGAAAAACAATTCAAGCCACCAAGCCCTGTTTGATGGAGCTTTCAATGCACAAGGGGGGGTATTTCAAATATTATTAAATATTATAAGTTATAAAAGGGAATAAAGAGATAAAGTAGAAAAATAGTCAAAGGGATTCATGCTATACTGGTACATGTCAACGTGAATATACTGTGACCAAATGCTGGCACTTATGGGAAAAAAACTCTGATTTATTTCTTGTTGGAATATAAATGCAGTGCAGATTCTATGGAAAATAACTTGACAGTTTCTTATCATCCACCATAACAATATCATTTCTCAGTATTTAACCCAAATAAGTTAAAACTTATCTCCCTGAGAACCTGCAGAACTGGAATTTAAGGCCACTTTCATCTGGAATACCTCCAGCATGGGAACGGTCTCAGTATCATATAATGGGAAAATGGTTAAGCAGCTGTGGAATTGTAAAACAATTTAATATGACTAGTTATTAAATAAAGATTATTATTTATATTTGTGACAAACTTGCATTTCTTTCAAGGCCACTGTCAAAATATGAAACATCTGGGTCACATCTGATATCATTCAATTTATGTGACGTCATAAAATGATCAAATTGTAGAAATAGTAGAAATAGCAGCTGTTAGGGAACAGGATAAAGATGGGTGTGACTACAGATAGACAAAATAAGAAAAATGTTTATGGTGGTTATTATGGTAAGAATACAGTAACATAGGCTCAATATTGAATGTTTGGCACTATTTTGAGAAGTATTAGAAACTAGGAGGCAGGACCTTAATGAAGGAAGTAGATCTTTGGGAAAATGCCTCTGATTTTGAACATTGAAAATGTTACAATAGGTCCTCTTTCTGTTTTTCTTGTTTGCCATGACATGAAGCAACTCCTCCCCATGCTGCCTCTGCTAGGATGTTCTAGTCAAGCATGTGGGTGCAGGCAACCAAGGAATGAACCCTCAGAAAATGAGAAAGATGAACTCGTCCTCATTTTAAATAAATCTTTTCATGAATTTGGTAACAGTGACATGAAAGTAACATACAGTGATCAAATAGCTGTGTACCTTGAATAAAGCCATATGAAGGAAAATAAATCGTCATATTTTTTTGAACAGAACAATTTATTTTATAATCAACCATTAGGATGTCAACCACTATGAAATATCAAATGACACTTAAGAAAGGGAGCTCTAGAGTTATACAGAACTGAGCTCAATAGCTGTGTGATCTACACACATTGAATTCTCTCTTCTTTGTCTATAGTTCTCTATAATCTGGAATAACAATAGTGTAACAGCCACTTTAAAAGCTATGTGGTGATTAAATAAGATAATCTCTTACTGCCTTAGCAGAATGTATTGCACATTCAAAATCTTCAATATGTGTTTGCTCCATCACTTTATTTTGCTTATAAGATCATTATTGAGTTTAACTGAAAAATGAACAACTTTTAAAATATGTATAATTTAAAGAATTTGGACCTGAAAATATCCATGAAATTGTCACTGTAATCATAATAGTCATACCTGTCACCTCTCAAAGGGTCTTCATGTTCCATTTTTTTAAATTTTGTCAACTCAATTGGTTTTGTTCTGAAAAAAATTAGTGCATGATGCACCTTGTTTAGTATAATATAGAACTTCTACACTAGTTCTTCAACATTCCAGTGCCAAAGGACTTGGCAACGGGAGCTTGGAGAGATTCTACACTCCCATATTTACTGCTAGATTATTCACAAGATAGGGAAATGAGCCTACCAATTACTGACAAATGAATAGAAAAATAAATAACATATATAAATATAGTAGAATATTACTTGACTGTAGAAATTAGAAAACCCTGAAAGTTGAGACAATCTGAGTGAATCTGGAGGCATTCTACTAAATGAAATAGCCAGTACAGAAGGACAAATACTGAATCTAATTACATGAGGTCTATATGAACTCAAAGTAACAAATGAGAGAATGTAATGGTGTACATCAGGAGCAGATGAGAAGATTGTTCATAGATAAAAGTTTCAATTAATCAAGTTGAATAAATTTTAGAGATTTTTTCTCTACAGTACACTGCCCACAGTTGACGATACCACATCCTGCTCATTATTATTATTTTTTTAAAGAAACACAGAAAAGTGCCATATGGTCATTTGTAAAAATCACAACCACGGCCGCTTGCCTCGGCCTGGGAGGAGGGGACTGGCCCTGCCTGGACTGAGTCTACCAGGTTGATCTCAATCCTCGGGGGAGGCTTTGCCCTGGAGGGGGTGGGAATGGGGAGTGGGCTGGGGGAAGGGGGGCGGGGCGGGAGCGGGGAGAACAAGGGAATCCGTGGCTGATATGTGGAACTGAATGGTATTGTAAAATAAAATAAAAAAATAAAAAATTTATAAAAAAATTCACAACCACAACTAAACTACCAACACAAAATATCTTTTTAAAAAGGTTCAAGAATAATGGAAGCTATTTCTACAAGATTTTGTAAGATCATTTCTAAATGTGAAAGCCTCAAGAAGTTTAATGAAATCCTAATAAAACCAAGCAGTGGACTTTGATTGTTTTTTTATATTGAACCAAATAAAATCCTTTCTTATATTTTTGGTTGTGAGCCTAGCCTTTAACGACTGAGCCAGAGTGGGGGTAATGAGGGGCGAGGGTTGAGGGAAAGAGAACTTGGGGGAGTGGGAGATCCCAACTGGATCAAGAACAGAGAGGGAACACAAGGAATGTTCATGGTAAATGAAGACCACATGAGAATAGGAAGAAGTAAAGTGCTAGAGAGGCCCACAGAAGTCCACAAAGATGCCCCCACAATAGACTGCTGGCAATAGTCGAGAAATAGCCCGATCTGACCTACCCTGGTGATAGGATGGCCAAACACCTTAATTGTCGTGCTAGAAACCCCATCCAATGACTGAGGGAACTGGATGCAGATATCCACGGTCAGGCCCCGGGTGGAGCTCCGGGAGTCCAATTGGCGAGAAGGAGGAGGGTTTATGAGAGCAAGAGTTGTTGGGACCAGGGATGGATGGAATACAGGGACGAGTGGCCAAACAAATGGAAACACATGAACTGTGAACCAATGGCTGAGGGGCCCCCAACTTGATCAGGCCCTCTGAATGGGTGAGACAGTTGATTGGCTTGATCTGTTTGGGAGGCATCCAGGCAGTGGGACTGGGTCCTGAGCTCAGTGCATGAATTGGCTGTTTGGAACCTGGGGCTTAGCAGAGACGCTTGGCTCAGCCTGGGAGGAGGGGACTAGACCTGCCTGGACTGAGTCCACCAGGTTGCTCTCAATCCTCGGGGGAGTCTTTGCCCTGGAGGAGATGGAAATGGGGGGTGGGCCGGGAGGGAGGGGGGGCGGGAGGGGGGAGAACGGGGGAATCTATGGCTGATATGTAAAGTTGAATTATATTGTAAAATAAAATAAAATAAAATAAAAAAAATCCTTTCTGAACTTTGCCAGGTATGAAATGAATCTAAGTTCTATGTCATTCTCAGTGGTCTAAATTACCTAAGAAATAGTTTCATAGAATACCTGTTTAATAATGAATACATTCAATAATTTATAAGAACTTATCTGTGGTAAGAATTTGTTAAATCTCTCACAGATAAAGTTTTGAGAGAAATGTTTTATATTGGGAAAGAAAACATTAGGTCAAACTGCTCAAAAATAAGAAATTGCACTTATTTTTAAAGCTTTTTAATTGAGATAAGATTGGCAGGCAGACTGTGGATGCCTTCAAGGCACAGATGTCAATGACCTAGGGCTACAATGAAACCATTGCCAGCATTGGATTCACGAGCACATCCTTCACCTCTCAGAGTCCCTTCTACCTGTCAATTGTCACCAGGTGTTTTGTTGTTGTTTGTGCTTTCTGATATGAACACATCATGTCTAGCCTCTTGGCAAGTTTAAAGTTTATAACACAATTTTGTTAGCTGCTCATTTTATTATATAATGGATCTCCAGAAATCACTTATATTGCACAATTGAAACTAAAATTTCAAGTATCACATCTTTTCCCTCACTACTCCTCGGGCACCCTGCCCCTGGCCACATTATGCTCTCAGCTTCTATAAGTATGATTGTTTAAGATTCCACATAAATATGAGATCATCACATTTGTATTTCTGTGTCTAGTTACTTTCACTTAACATAGTATTCTCAAAGTATTCATCTTTTATTAAATGGTAGCATTTTTTTCTTTTTAAAAGCTGAATAATATTCACCCCACATATATCATACGACATTTCATTTATCTATTGGTACATGTGTTTACTGCTCTAGAGGCAGTGGGACCTGGGGGGAATGGAGCCGATTAATGAGGCAGACTAAAGTCTCATGAAATAACCAACCTAATTTAGAGCCTCAAACAACTTATACTCAGGGCTAAGAGAGGTCACCTGTGTAAAGTTCTCTTGCATTCAAACTGTATACAATCATAAGGACAAGCTGCACATGGCAAAACATGTTTTTCCATAAAGGCATGTGAAGGACAGTTGAAACATTTAATTGAATAATGGTAGCAAGCAATAATGGGTAATCTGAAGTAAACTCATTCATATCTGCTAAACTTGGGAGAGCATAAAAAACATATTCCAAGAACAATTCTGTGTTTTTGAAGAAACTGAGGTTCTAAGACCATGTTCTGACATACATGTTATGTGATCTTTTTCCTTATCTTTTCTGTGGGGGAATGTTAATATGAACAGGAGTGCTGATGTTTCAAGATTTTGACTCATTTATATATATAAAGAAGTTGAATTGATGGATATAATGTTTATTACATTTTAATTTTTGAAGAGATTTCATATTGTTTTCCAAAATGACTATCTCAATTTACATTTCACCAGTCATACACTAATCTTCCCTCTTTTTACAACCTGTCCAGCATGTGTATCTATGCTTACTTTTTAATTTTAGCCAGCCTTCCTTAACAGAATGGAGGCTTTGATTTGAATTCTATATAAGAAAGCTAAGAGTTCATTCTCAAATGAAAAATTAACACAATAAACAAATGATTTGCTAGATTAAGAAATGTCACAGAGGCATTATAACTGACTCTAGAGAAAGATAAAGGATCATAACAGACTACTAAGAACAATCATATCCCAAAATTTGAGGAAACTAGGTGAAATGGATTGATTCCTAGAAACAGGTTATTAAAATTGAACTATGCAAAAATATGGAATATATAGCCCATGACTACTGGGAACATCTCAGTGATTAAAAATCTCCTAACAAAAAAAATCCATGAACCTGATGGATTCACTTGTAATTTACCTAGCATTTAATGGTGAATATGTTACTAATAAATATTTTCAAATACTTAGTTCTCATTACAGATGGTTGTGAGCCACCATGTGGTTGCTGGGAATTGAACTCAGGACCTCTGGAAGAGCAGCCAGTGCTCTTAACCTCTGAGCCATCTCTCCAGCCCCCCCCCCCTTTTTTTTGTTTTTTGTTTTTTGTTTTTGTTTTTCGAGACAGGGTTTCTCTGTGTAGCTTTGTGCCTGTCCTGGATCTCACTTTGTAGACCAGGCTGGCCTCAAACTCACAGAGATCCACCTGCCTCTGCCTCCCGAGTGCTGGGATTAAAGGCGTGCGCCACCACTGCCTGGCTTTTTTTTTTTTTTTACTATTTTCTTTTTGATAACCACAGCTGAATTGTTGCAAGGCCTATGAAGGAAGCAAGAACTCTGGGATGCTTCTATTTAGGGGATCTTGCTTGTGGTTCCACACCGTGCCTTCTGGGTCCACCAGCAGCAAGTGCTTGGCCTGGCCATTGTGCATGCCCGTGAGAACAAAGGAGCTAGGGTTGGTAGTACTCTTTCGGACTAGGAAGTCTCCATCTTCTTGCAACAGAACGTGGGGCAGGAATTTGCACTTAAAACTTGAGAAAGCGTAAAAAGAAGATTCTAAAACGGAGCTAAAACAGCTTCCTAGTTGTCTTTCTCAAGTTAGCTGCAGCCTGCGGGCTTGAGCTACCGTATGGCGGGTTCCTGGCGTGCATGTTTGACCTGCAGTATGGCGGGAATGAAGCCTCTGCAAATGGCACATTAAGCTGCATGGTGGATTTAGCCTTTGCTAGTACAAAACAAAAAAAGAGGTTTCTGGGCTACGTGCTGCTTTGATAGAAGCATAGACCCACGAAGGCTCCCAGAGCTGGTGGTAAACATACCATCGCCATGTTGGGAAGCTGAGGTGGGCGGAGCCAGCAGCCACAGCACCGTTTCAGTCTTAGAATGCTGCAGTTTAAAACAATTGATTCACGATAAGACAGATTCAGATGGAACAAGACTTTAAATGTATTACAATGTGTGTAAAAATGCACGTAGGCTTTGAAGAGAGATAAAAAGGGATATATACAGTTATATAAAGAAATAGACAGTTTTGAAAAATGAAGTCTTTAAAGAGATAGTAAAGGTAGTATAAAATATAAGCCACATAAAGATGGATATCACACAGAGAATCTGCATTGTGTTGTCTTTGGGATTCTTAACTGCAGAGAGATATTTGATTGTAAAGGAAGCTGAGTTAAACCAATATGTATATTTTAAAGATACCTTGACTTCAAAATTTGGATGTAAAGATATGTTGCTTTGGAAAGGAAGCTCTGATTTTGTTTCCACAGAAAGCCAGAGGCTATGGATTTGTTCCAGATTAAGATACATCAGGTTTGACCAGCCAAGACCACCTGAAAGGTCTTCGATGACACCATGGCTCAGATGATCCAACATCCAGAACCGTTTCAAGGCAACTGACTCAGACGATACACTCTCACGGACTACTCCATAATTCTAAAATTTTCTTTGTGTCCCCATAAGATAAAGCGCCCCCCTCCAGCAGGAAGTAGTAAGAGAAGCTACGCCCAAATTCCCAAATTATATGTAATTTACTTTAAGGTTAAAACCTTCCTTTTTGAAAAAAAAAAAGGTGGGGGAAGTGCTGTGGGATGTTCTGTATGACAAATGTGTTGCTAATAAAACACTGATTGGCCAGTGGCTAGGCAGGAAGTATAGGCGGGACTAACAGAGAGAATAAAAAGAACAGGAAGGCGGAGGGAGTGACTGCCAGCCACTGCCAGGACAAGCAGCATGTAAAGATGCCGGTAAGCCACGAGCCATGTGGCAAGGTATAGATTTATAGAAATGGATTAATTTAAGATATAAGAACAGTTAGCAAGAAGCCTGCCACGGCCATACAGTTTGTAAGCAATATAAGTCTCTGTGTTTACTTGGTTGGGTCTGAGCGACTGTGGGACTGGCAGGTGAAAGAGATTTATCCTGACTGTGGGCCAGGCAGGAAAACTCTAGCTACACTTAGTTTTATCATCGTATAGATTCAGTCTAAAATGACATCTTTTTATGCCTATTGAACACATGTAGGTTAATATTTGAATAACTGGAGGCTGAAGTCTAGCCAAGTTGACATATCAAAGTGACCATCAGATTCCACCAAACAATTTCACACCAATACATATATTCTTAACTTATATGTAAACTCTAAATAATAGGAACCAAATCAAAATTCCACTTAATATGATACTATTATTCTACTCACACAGTAAAAGATATATTTACCATTTATCAGAAGAGGATTCAAAGTCCTTACATGATATTCATTTTTATTAAATATTTTTATTTTATAATTAATTTAATTTTACATATCAGCCACGGATTCCCCTGTCCTCCCTCCTCCCACCCCCCAAGCCTTCCTCCCCAATCCACCACCCATTCCCAACTCCTCCAAGGCAAGGTCTCCCCTGGTGAGTCAGCCCAGCCTGGCAGATTCAGTTGAGACAGGTCCAGTGCCCTCCTCCCTACACCAAGGCTGAGCAAAGTGTCTCAGCATAGGCCCTAGGTTCCAAAAAGCTGGCTCATGCACCAAGGACAGGTCCTGGTTCCACTGCCTGGGGGCCTCCTAAATAGTTCAAGATAATCAACTGTCTCACCTATCCAGAGGGCCTGGTCTAGTTCCATGGGGGTTCCTCAGCTATTGGTTCACAGTTCATGTGTTTCCACTAGTTTGGCTATTTGTCCCTGTGCTTTTTCCAATCATGGTCTCAATATCTCTTGTTCATATAATCCCTCCTCTCTCTCGCCAATTGGACTCCTGGAGCTCCACCTGGGGCTTGGCCGTGGATCTCTGCATCTGCTTCCATCAGTCAGTGGATGAGAGTTCTATCATCTGCTTCCATCAGTCAGTGGATGAGAGTTCTATCATGACAGTTA
>CABHPH010000573.1:0-36128 GCA_902168325.1 Peromyscus nudipes
CTTCTCTTTCTACTACTGAAAAGGGAACAAGGATGCTAATTGCCCTGGGTGTCCAGGGACTCTGTTTAATGGATGTGCTGTTGGTAGGGGCTGGATGGGTGACAGCAAGCTGGCTTTAGTTTTTAAGGCTGTCTCACACATGTAGTTGGATACACCTGGGGCGACTTTAGCATGGTCATCTCACAGAGAGAGACAGTTACCAATGAGAACTTCTGGAATGGACAAGTTACCACTCTACCTACTTAGAGCCCTAAAAGAGAGCGACTGCTCAGACTGTCCTCTTTCCATCCCCTGACCCCACTCCCTCATTGTCCTTGGGATGTACCCAGCAGACCCCCAAAGGACGTCTTGAGATGAGGTTCAAAGTTTCTGGGTCAGGTGCTTTGTTACCCTTCCCCAGCTGGCTTAACCAATGGATAGCACACATTTATTTAAACCACTCCTGATTAAGAAACAAAAATACAGACATGCAAGTCCTTCTGATAAGTGGTGTTTAAGTTCCCCCCCCCCACCCGCAATAATCTCAATAAACATGGTCACATTTTTATTCCTAACTCTGTATACGTATAACATATGTACTCAATTCATATGATATATATACATATATATGCATATATATACATACATATGCATATATATTCAAGAAATACTAGGCACCCAGTGGAGTCTTATTCATGTGAATGGCCCTGGGTTTTTATGTTTGATATTGCCATTCAGATTAAAAGTGCCAGTCAGTGGAGGTGTTTGCACTGGCTCTTTGCCAAAGTGAGCATCTCTTGACTTGGGGGATTATTCTTCTGACTTTATCCATAGGACCATCTATTGTACATGAATATGGAGGAGGCTGAGAACTGTTGGGGAATGATGAAATAGAATACAGAGTTCACACTGGTAGAAAAGTATGGAGCCAGAGTAAGTAAAGGGAGAAAGCTGTAGGACCTGTCAGGTGACAGTCATGGTCCTAGGGTCAGTGACCAAGCTCTGCCTGGGTCTACAGTTCCTATCATTCTAGCAGGTGCCTAGGGCTATGGTTTGCAAATGATTACCTGCAGCATGAGAAAGGCTGGAGATCTCCAACTTCACAGGGGATCCTGAGCATCCACATGGGCAGTGGGATCCTGGCTGCTCTCTGTCCAGGTTGCCTACACAAATGGCTGTTGCCTCTGTGCTGTTCAGCTTCTGCTGAGTTCATGTGCTTCCCCTTAGTTCAGCTCTCCAGTAGAATCCTTGTGAACCTCCCAACTAGGCAGATCTTCCTGGACAGCTGGTGTTGAGATTTCAGGTGATTTTAGCTGCCCTGCCAATGCCTTTATTTCCCATAAGGTGTGGGCACAATCTCTAATTCACTGAGCACTGCAATGCAAGGAAAGCAAAGAAAAGCAGGATTGAATCTGATGCCCCGGGTCATGATTAATCTTCCTACAGAAATCTCCATCTTTTCTAAGTGCTCTGTAAAAGTGAAAGACCCCCAGCCTCCCCGCCTAGCCCAGCTTAGCTTAGCTGTTTTTGTATAAAGTCTGAGAAGTTCAGTTACTGAGAAATTCAGTTAAAGAGTATCTACTGTCAGCCACCTGGCCCCAGAACGAGGTCAGAAAAACACCCTGTACCCTAGACAAAAGCCAAGTCAGCAGGCATGGCAGGCTCGGGGAAAAACCACGAACTGTCCGGAGTTTGAACTTGGTCACATTTGAATCATCCAATCAAAACCCTGTAACCAGGCTTCTCGCTTCTGTACCCGCGCTTCAGCTGCCCAACCCTATAAAAACCCTCTGCTCCAGCCCGAGGGGGGGCCAGTCTCTTGAACTTCTGGAGAGACTGTGCCGCCCCAGGTACCCGTGTTTCCGAATAAAGCCTCTTGCTGTTTGCATCTGATTCGTGGTCTCGGTGTGATCCTTAGGCGAGGGTCTCTCCTGAGGGAAGACTGCCTATGGGGGTCTTTCAAAAGAAGGAATAACGATGCATTTGGTGATTTCAGAGAGAGACAGAGAGAGAGAGAAACAGGGAGAGACAGAGACTGAGAGGACAGAAACTTCTTATGCCTTTGTCTCTTTCTAGCCTGGCTCATCAAATGTTACAGGTAAAGACCTCAGTCCAGGCACAATTGAGAAACCTTCCCTGGGCACTTTTGAAATATCCAAATATTTGTGTTCAATATCAATGAACTAGACCGGGGCACATGATTAGCAACAGAGACATTTCATTACAAAACAGCACTCTGGAAAATGAAAATGGACTAGTGAGCAGAGGAATAATCCCAAACAGCACTGGGCCACGAGAATCATGACCATTTACATGGCATGAACAAAGAGCCCTGTCTCTTCTCCAGGTTGGTACATCGAGGGCATTTTGAGCATCCTCTGTCCATTACTTGAAGCCTAGGAAAGGAAGGGCTGCAGGAGTTTCTCTGCAAACTGGGTGCCTTCCTGGTCATGCTGCTGCTCTGTCTGTGGTCCCCAATCTCAAGTCACTCTCCATAAGATCTGAAATACCATAAGAAAGGAGGGATTCAGCATCACAATTGCTTCCCTAGGGTACTTAAAATGGTGCTGGACAAATGGCTGAGTGGGTCAAGGGCTTGCCAAGCAAGCATGAGGATTGCAGTCTCAGTGTTTCTGCTGAGAGAAGGGAGGGAACCACTTGGCTTTCCTCTCTCCAAACACAAGCAGGAGGAGACCAGTGCCTGACCCTGTCCTCTGACCTTCATATACCTGCCTTCATATGATGTTAGCACCCCTCCCCTCACACACACACACGATTTAAACGCCACGTGAAAAGGAGGAGTGTGCAGAGAAGAAGCTTAGAAGAAGTCCCTAGAAGAAATTATTTCCTGATCATGATGACTGCCTTGAAAACTTGGTTTTACTCTTTCTGAATTTTCTGTAAAGTGTCCTTCCACATGATTTTTAATTTTTGAAATTAGAATCTAATTTACATTTCTCCCTCCTCTTCCTTTTCCTTTCCTCTTTCAAACCCCTCACATATTACTCTCTCTGCTCTGCTTCAAATCCATGGCCTCCTTTTTCCATTAATTGTTATTGAATGCACATATATACACATATATGTGCGTGTGTATGTGTTTGTACATACACATATATTCCTAAGTATAACCTGTCTAGTCCTTATAATGTTTCTAGTATGCATGCTATCAGGGTTGTATACCTCGTGCTGGACAGTCAATGGCTGTGTTCTTCTCTGGGGGACACCATCTCCCTACCTCCCTACCAACCAATGAATTGGTTGTTCATTGTTCTTCTTGTATATTTGAGGCTTCGTGGCCTTTTCCCTGTCTGGTTTGGCATGTTTCCTGCTCATGGATATCATCCTTGTTCAGCTCACATTTGGTCACATATATTGGTGAAGTTGTCAAAAGAATTGGAGATGAATTCTGTCTCTGGTCTTCCATAGAGAAATGGCATTCAAAACTAATCAAAGGATTGTAAGATTCCCCTAATGGAAGGAACATCTATCCATCTATCCCCTTAATAAGATATGTACTTCTCAGACGCAAAGCATCTGTCTCAAAGTAGTCATCTCCAGTTTCTCACATCTAAGGCTCCATACTTATGCTGAGAAAGTGTCACTTTTTCTTTTTTTTTTTCTACCTCTCTTTTCCAGATGCCCACCAGAATGCCTTGACTCACGGCTAAAATATTTTATTAAAAATACTCTAACGTCCAAAGAGACAGAACTTTTGCCAGGCTTAAAACCGAGGAAATAATCTGCCCTGAGAGCATTTAAGGCTATGTATCCATCAGACAAATGACAGGGACAGACTGCTCAAGCACACACCACAGACAGAACACAGACCAAGAACTCTAGGAAAACTGTAACATAGGGAGAAAAGTGGGGAATTCAAACAAGGACTTAGTCTTGGTCTGAAGGACTCCAGGAAGTGGCTGTTTTCATCCCTTAATGTGACATGAGTGCACTGACACTCTGGGCAGTCTCTCTGTTGCTGTCTCTGTCTCTCTGTCTCTGTCTCTCTGTCTCTCTGTCTCTCTCTGTCTCTGTCTCTCCCTGTTTCTCTCTCTCTGTCTCTCTCGGTCTCTCTGTGTGTCTCTCTCTCTGTCTCTGTCTCTCTCTCTCTCTCTCTCACACACACACACACACACACACACACACACACTCTGATTCTCAGAATCCTTCTGCAGCTGATTACAGGATTATCTCTAACTCAGAAAACATAGCTTTCTGTCTGTTTTGTGCCCAACCGCGGTCTCGTAAACGGATACTAAGATTTAAAACTTGCATGCTGCATTTTCTTGTGGTTACTTTTTCCAACTTAAATTGTAAGTAAACTATTCTAGTGTTTTCTTCCTACTCTATTCTTACATCCAGTCATATAAAAGACTTAAAATCTGCCCAAAACAACCTGCTTTCCTCAGATGCACAACTTAGAGATGCTAAATCACTAAGTCAAGATCATTTGGCTATACTAATGTCCAAACTGTTTCCCTTTCCTAATTAGCCTCAAGAATAGTACTTATACACCTATACAGGTAGAGGAAAGTGATTAAAGTTAGCTGAAGACACAGGGGCAGGCTCTTCTGCTACAGGACTGGGAGGTTTTCCTACAAGAAGAGGAAGAAAACCAGAGTTCTCAGAGTCCCTGGCACAGACAGGAAAGACTGCTTGAAGGTGGAGTGGGAATGTGACCCTGTGCAAGTCAGGAAGAAACCACTGCTCCGTGAGATGTTATACAGGCAGGCTATATGATCTGACATTTATAAATTGCTAAGTTACAGATAAACAGAGATGTGTTGTGCCAGGGTCTGGGTCCATAAGATGTTCCAATAGCAGCCTAGGCAGAAGGGCTCAGCCATGTGTTCAGTGTTTTGTCTGCGGGGTCTTTTTGTGCCTCTCTCCTCCATGGTTTGGATGTCCCTTTTCCCTTTCAGGGCTATTCATGCTAGCACCATAATGTTTTGATTATTTTAGGTTATAGTGAGTCCAATTCTATGTTTTCAAAATCATTTTTATTACTGGAGCATTTTTGTATAACATTTAAGGGTCCAACCTTAAATTTATACAATTCCAGGGGCTCACGAGAGATGCTACCATCAGTGTGGGAATGAATCCAGTTGCTCAGAGCTCTTTTGTACAGTTCGTTTATTGGTCTGCCACCCTCACTCAGTCATCGGTTCAACTGTCTCCAATCTCTTCCATTTCCTTGGTTCCTTTCATGCTAAACCCCTTCCCCCAGGACAGGTCTATGTCCTGTCCCAAGCAGTAACACCTTGTATTTTGAATTCAGCACAAGATTGTAGGGGTCCCCGCTGGAGGCTTCCTGTCAATTTTACTTGCAACCCAAAAGGGCAGAGATAAGAGTGGAGTCAGTTAGCAGTTGGGATAAATCAGAAAAGGAATGTATGTGCTAGAAATATATCCTTATTGTGGTTAGGTGAAGGCATTACAAGTCTATCATGAATGTGTTCAACTATAAACTTACAGGTGATAGGGTAGGGAAAGTCTGTAGGTCATTAAAAGTTAAAACTGTCAATTTTTTCCTCTGCTGCCAGTTTCCTGATAGGGCAGAGGGAAGTGAAGTCATAGCTAGTCAATCTGCATCACAGCTTGAAAGGCCTGGTAAGAGGAAAGCCCTTTTGGATATAAGAGGTTCTTTGGGGCAATGAGAGAGAGAGAGAGAGAGAGAGAGAGAGAGAGAGAGAGAGAGAGAGTGCTGGGAGGCCTTGATTGCACAAGAAACAAAGCTTGTTCTTCTAGTGGGCAGGCACTTGACCTGTGAGACAGGTTGTCTCAGAAAGGACATTTTATCTTAGTTTGGAGGTGGGGGTGGTGTTCAGGTGTCCAACAGATGGCCTGGAAGCTGTCTGTTCCTTGCTTGTCTCTTAAGGCTTTGTTTGGGGTTGACTCTATCTTAGGAAGTAGCTCAGGGAGGGTATTTGCAAAAGGCAGATACCCAAACAAAAGCTAAAGAGAAGGCCTGGAGCTCAGAGGCAGAAGGTTCTGTCTACTTGACTATCCAGGTACCTTGAAATGGAGATTCACACACACATACACATTTTAGGAGAATTATGAGCACAAGGAATTCATAGCAAGGCACAACTGCATATTAAGCTGCATAACACCAATAGTCCCTGCTGATTGGCTTCCCTTTCGACTGACCCTTGGTCTTGTAAAGGTATAGCTTAAAATATACAGCTGGACTTCTATTTCATATTCCTGTGGCTTGACATAGAGCATCTTGGAGATTTTGTAGAATCTCAGTCAGTCCCACAATGCTCCCTTTGAGTTAGTGGTGTTGCATTCTGGTCTTGCAATATCCAAAACTGGTGTTTATGCACCACAGCAGGGGGTTTCCAGAAAGAGGACTTGTTGTGTGGTCATAAGTAGGAACTTAACTGAAAGAATGAATACAAAGCTCCTGCAGTAGAAGAGGGACCCAGAAGCGGGGGAGCGGGGAGCTATCAATGTTCCCCATCATTTTGGTTATAACCTTATCTAGGTAGAGTCATGGGAGATGGGTGAACTAGTAAGTCAGACTGCCTGATTCATGTGGGTTCCAGATGGCTGTCATTTTCTATTGGTCTGCCCTTAAGGGCTCCCAGCCAGAGTGCTCCTTTCTGGGAAAGACCTAAAAGATATCACACCTCCTGCTACTTTCCTTGGCATCTGACCAGATCAAAACAAAGGCAGCTGGTTTAAGCACCATGGCATCTCTGGGCTCTGGCAGAGGCAATGACCAGTAGGACCAAGGCCTTTCTGTCTTCTAGCCATGGACAAGATTCCAAGCTGCTTGCTTTGGGGTACTCCCCAAAACCTGTGTGACTACATGTAATGTCTTGTTCTCCAAAGTAACAGAAAAGTAGGAAATTCTTATGGAGTTTATGCTATATCCATGGATTTTATATTGATAGCCTCACTAATTTCCCGAAAGATGAGGAATGGGAAATAGTAATTTCATTCCCATTTCAGGGATGGGTACAGTGTGATAGTGAGGCATGCAGTGATAGACACTTGCAAGTGCTACTACTTTCTGCAGAGACCAGAAAATGCATTGAGGTTGTATAGGCATCTTTAAAATGCACGGATTCCTTGTAACTGTTGGAGAGGAGTTTAAATGGAGGCTTTTCTACCACCTCCCTTTTCTCAAATTGTTATGCCCAGGCCTCAGGGGACGCCAAAAGACCATCATGGAGACCGAATCAGGCACATAAAAGCAAAGAGCCTTTATTATCTTCAAGCTGTGAGCTTGATCTCTCTGTCTGTCTGATGCATCAGTGAGAGCAGAGAGCCCAGGGCCCAGGCAGGGTGGGGATTTTTTCATGGCAGAGGTTGGTGTGAGGGGATTTCAAGGTTTAGGACCCTGATGGGATGACATTTGTCTGGGTTATAGGGGATGTTTGGAATGTCAGGTATTTCCTCTTAGATGCAGGCCCCACTGGGTGGCTTCAGCTCATGGCTCTTCCTTTTGTCCAGTTGTTCTCTGCCAGAAGCTGTGTCTGGTCCTCAGATATTTCCTCTTAGATGCAGGCCTCACTGGGTGGAGCCTGCCAGAAGTTGTGTCTGTGCCTCTAAGCCTGTCATGGCAGCTGTGTGGTCAAGCTGTTTTGTGACCCCCCACAAAATACCCAGCAGCTGCTTTCCAAATTAGTATACAGAGGCTTATATTAATTATAAATGCTTGGCTGATAGCCCAGGCTTAAAACAAATTAGCTTTTATATTTAAATTAACCCATTTCTTTTTAATCAGAACATTGCCATGAGGCCCAGGACTTATTAGTACTTTAGCATTTTGCTTTCTTGGGCAGCTGGCTCACAGATCTCCTGACCCTGCCCTCTCTTCTCCTTATTTTGTTTTTTCTGCCTAACCTTTGCATGCCTTGCTTTAGGACAAAACAGCATTATTACAAGCCAATGAGAACAACACACATTCACAGTACACAGAAGGATCATCTCACGGCAGAAGAGAGTTATGTTGAGTCTCCCTCTAGAAGTCCCCACCTGAATCACCCTAAGATAAAAGGCCCAGAGAAGAGTCATGTCCCCAGTGTCCCAAGGCAGAGAACATGGTCTTTGTTCTGAATCAGTCTATTGGAGAACATCATACCAGTTCCTTATTTGTGTCAGAGATGAGAGGGGCAGACCCTGCAATGACTTTTCCTCAACAGTTAGTGTTATGCCCATGGACAAGTCCTATTTATGTCAGCTCATGTGGCATGTACTTCTACACATAGTCCTCAAAGACATAAAAAAAGGTGGAATAGAATTTTACAGGTTCAAACTTCATATAAGGACTCTGACATGTATGTTTGTGTGCCTGTACCTGTGTGGCAATGTCCAGTCTTGACTGAAAGATAAACTCATAACGTAAGATTGTACATGTACATGCATGTACAAAGAGTCTCTGGCAGTTCAAATAAATGGAGTTGAGGGGTTGATGTTAAAAAAAAAAAAACAGTCAAGAAATTGTAAAGGAACAAGATGTCAGACTTAAAAGAAATAAGCAAGAATGTTGTAAAAGTATTGGTGAAATTATTATGGCTACTCCACGTAGTTAAAAGGGAGATTTATTTAATGGCGTAACTTATAAATGAAGGGATAGGAAGGTTGCAGGTTCTGGGAAGGACGCAGCGCAGTCCAGTGGTGTTCTCTGGAGAACTCTCCTTGGTCTACCTCTAGCGTCCAGGGTCCAAGCAGGAAGAGAGGGCAGCACATCCTGATCTCGGGTCTTCAGGGCCGTCCCTTGGCCCTACCTTGTAGGTGTGATAGTTACCGAAGCCTCAATGGGGGTTGGAACTTCCAGACCAAAGCTGGAATGGCTACTCAGTATATCTTCCCCTTTTTGTCTAAATAAGAAGGTTCTAACTTAATACAAGACTATATACAAAGGAATGGTTATCAAATATTGTCCAGGAGTAATGAGGGATAATGACCTAGATAAGATGGAACTACAATCAATGAGAACAATATCAAGCAAGAAACACATCCTAAAATCCAGAGAAGTCTAGAGCGTAGGTAAATCGTATGTTACAAAGATCATTTCAAAAGGTGTCCTATCTTAAAGAACCTGAATCTAATACTTAATATGTTCTATCTAAGATATTTTATATATATATGTGTGTGTGTGTGTGTGTACACACACACACACACACACACACACACACACACACACACACAAAGTTGTAACTATAACTGCTAGTGTTCAATCCCATCAAAGACCTGAGAAGAAATATAATGGTACCTGAGAAATGGTAGATGGATGCAAGCAACTTTCGGGAATCTTGCAAGAGTAGACTGAGACAGCTGGCAGCCTGGACAGTCACCTAATGTTTCTCAGCATTGTTGGTGCATTCAAATTGGCTACAGGCCTAGAGTGTCTGACAGACCATTTTCAGAAGCAGGAATTCTGAAAGACCATCTTACCCTGTCTTGGCAAAGTACAGTGGTCGCTTTCCTTGTGTCCCGCTTGTCCAGAAAGGACAGCATTTGTACTGTCAGCAGTCGAGGCAAGGGCAGTTCTTTGCCCAGTAGGCCATTTTGTGCCAAGAAGACAAACTTCCTAATGGAAATGTCTTAGAAGCCCAACGTTCTCTCAGGATCAAATTGGTGCTGCCAGGAGCAATTGTGTCTCACGTCAACAGAATTCTAAGTTATTTAAATGCCATATTCTCTAGGTCTATGAAGTGTTTGAAGATTACCTATCCATCTGACCTATGTATCTGTAAATCTGGATAACCTAACTAACATAACTATAGAGATGACAAGCATAGGTGACTATAAATCTATAAGTCTTATCTACCGAAATAACCTAAGGACTAAGGCTTCATGTAAACAAGGTAAACAGTCTATAAGCAAATGTATGGCAAAGAACGATGACTTCAAAATTGTGACAATACACAAGATATTTATAAAAGAGGTAGGAATATATAGTGCAATATACAATATTGTTGCTGGAGAGCTTCTCTCCAGCTCCCAAGTCCCGCCAGTCTCCAGCTCCCAAGTCCCGCCAGTCCCTGGTTCCCTGACTGAACCCATTCATAAAATGAACACACAGACGCTTACATTATTTAAACTGCTTGGCCATTAGCTCAGGCCTATCATTGTCTAGCTCTTACTCTTATATTTAGCCCATTTCTATTAATCTCTACTTTGCCACGTGGCTCGTGGCTTACCGGTACTTTACATCTTCCTTCTCCTCGCTGCCGCTCCAGCCAGTCTCCCCGTTCACCTTCCTGTTTCCTCTCTTCTCTTCTCTGTTAGTCCCGCCTATACTTCCTGTCTGGCTACTGGCCAATTAGTGCTTTATTGATACAGAGTGATATCCACAGCACTTCCCTTTTTTTTTCTTTTTCAAAAAGGAAGGTTTTAACTTTAACATAGTAAAATTACATATAACAAAACAATTATCGAGCAAGAATTATAGTTACAATATTAAAGAAGATATCCTATCTATCTTATATTTATGAGTTTAAGGTTTTATATCTAACTTATCCTTTATAATAACTGAGGAAATTACAACTATCTAGTCTTCAACCACATCAAAGACCTCAGAAGGATATAATACTACCTGAGAAATGGAGAAGATGTAAGCAACTTTCGGGAGTCTTGCAGGGTAGAGACAGCTGACAGCCTGGACAGTCATTCAAAGTTCTCTTGTAAAGTTGGAGCATCTGTTTTCAGCTCACAGGCCTAGAGTCTCTCAATCATTTTTTTTGTGTGTCCTGTAGAATGTCTGGCAGTTTCCTCTGCAAAGCAGGAACCTGAAGGACCATTTTGTCAAGCAAAGTTCAGTGGTTACCTTTCTATGGATCCTGCATGTCCAGTCGATCAAGCAGTCCAGGCAAGAACAGTTTCTTGCCCAAATGGCTATTTTTGCCAAGGTGAAGATAAATTCCATATGGAGTGTCTTCGATGTCCATCCTCCTCTGAAGAAAATCCAGTGCTGCCAGGAGCAGACATGTCTCATTGTCCAGAACGTCTAAATTTTTAAAACATTTTAAATGCCATATTCTGTAGGTCTTTGAAGTATTTGAAGATTACCTATCTATCTGAAATATATCTATGTATACCTAGAAGACTTAACTAACATGGCTACAAATATGATTATCACAGATGACTAATTATTAATCTATTTCTTAATTATCTATTACAATTTTAAATGAGTTACATAAACATAATACCTCAAACAAAAGTAGAAATATACACACAGTATAACAAAATCAACTTTAAGTTTGTATCAATAAACTAAAATTTATACCAATGTAAAACATTTTAAACATAAACTAAAATCTATACCAATGTAAAACATTTTAAACAAGCTGTTTTTTAAAAGTAGATTCATTAATCTATCCTTTTATCCTATCATCTCTATATCCTATATATATCATATCCCCTTTTCTTTTTTAGAAAGAGATCGCATTTATAATTAACCTGTTTTAAATAAAAATATTGGTTTTTCTCTGTCCCATACCAGAGGGCTCTTCTGATATGGGACAAAAGAATCTTTTAACCTTTTATTTTAGGAATATGTCTGGGTTTAGAGAGGGAATGAGCCCATTCCGTCTCCAAAGCCAGCTTGGTATATTTGGGAATTTGGGCGTAGATTCTCTTACTACTTCCTGCTGGAGGAGGGCGCTGTACCTTATGGGGACATAAAGAACATTTTAGGATTATGGAGTAGTCCATGAGGGTGTATCATCTGAGCCAGTTGTCTTGAGATGTTCTGGATGTTGGATCATCTGGGCCATGGTGTCATTGGAGACCTCAGGTGGTCTTGGCTGGTCAAACCTGATGTATCTTAGTCTGGAACAAATCCATAGCCTCTGGCTTTCTGTGGAAACAAAAGCAGAACTTCTTTTCCAAAGCAACATATCCTTATATCCAAATTTTGAAGTCAAGGTATCTTTAAAATATACATATTGGTTTAACTCAGCTTCCTTTACAATCAAATATCTCTCTGCAGTTAAGAATCCCAAAGACAACACAATCCAGATTCTCTGTGTGATATCCATCTTTACGTGGCTTATATTTTATACTACCTTTACCGTCTCTTTAAAGACTTCATTTTTCAAAACTATCTATTTCTTTATATAACTGTATATATTCCTTTTTATCTCTCTTTGAAGCCTACGTACATTTTTACACACATTTTAAAGCATTTAAAGTCTTGTTCCATCTGAATCTGTCTTATCGTGAATCAATTGTTTTAAACTGCAGCGCTTGTAAGACTGAAACCGCTCTGTGGCTGTTGGCTCCGCCCACTTCAGCTTTCCAACATGGCGGGTGGCACGGTTTTTATCAGTTGTGGGAGCGATCAATTCTCAGAAATAGTGGGTCTATGGTTTTATCAAAGCAGCGTGTAGCCCAGAAACCTCTTTTTTTTTTTTAATATATATTAGTAAAGAGTAAATCTAGCATACAGCGTAATGTGCCGCTGGCAGACATCTCATTCTCGCCATACTGGCGGTCAAACGTGCATGCCAGGAACCTGACAGTAGTTCAAACGCGCGCGTTTTGCGGCGTCTAGCTGCCTGTATGAGACATGAAGCAGGAACCTGGTTTTGGCTCTGTTTAGAATTGATTATTAAAAATTTTTAGGTTTAAGGTGGAAATTCGGGCCATTGGGCGCCATTTGTTGCTGGAGAGCTTCTCTCCAGCTCCCAAGTCCCGCCAGTCTCCAGCTCCCAAGTCCCGCCAGTCCCTGGTTCCCTGACCGAACCCATTCATAAAATGAACACACAGACGCTTACATTATTTAAACTGCTTGGCCATTAGCTCAGGCCTATCATTGTCTAGCTCTTACTCTTATATTTAGCCCATTTCTATTCATCTCTACTTTGCCACGTGGCTCGTGGCTTACCGGTACTTTACATCTTCCTTCTCCTCGCTGCCGCTCCAGCCAGTCTCCCCATTCACCTTCCTGTTTCCTCTCTTCTCTTCTCTGTTAGTCCCGCCTATACTTCCTATCTGGCTACCGGCCAATCAGTGCTTTATTGATACAGAGTGATATCCACAGCACAATATGACAATAATCTTAAATATATACCAATATACAGAATATCCTAAACAGAAGTAGAACATGCATAAAGTATGACAGATATAAATTTACATTTGCATCAATATACAAATATTTCAAATAAGAGTAGAAATATATGTACATTATAACAAATATAGTTCTGTATTTGTATCAATATACAAATTATCTTAAACAGGAATATAAAAATAGTTTACATTTGTATCAACATATAAGAATCCATAACAGTACAAATTACAGTGCAAATTATCTAAGGCTGCTATTTTACTAAATTTGTTTACTAGTATATACAATAGTCTACCATAATATCTTATACCTATCCATTCCATTTCTTCTTTTCCCTTTTTTTTTTTTTAGGAGAATACTGAGTCTAATATTTTCTTCCACCCCCAACCCTATAACCATCATCCATAACCCTGAGAAATATGAAACCTTAGGGAGAAGGGGCCTCGTTTTCTTAGAATTGCTTCCTGCTGTTTAGGGGGTGATGGTATCTCTGTTGGGTACTGTGAGAAAGCTCAGATAGTTAAATCTCAGTTAGACTAACTGTAGATTCCGCAGCAAGTCTTAGAGTAATGGGTAAGATTAGATGTAGATGTTAGACAGTGAGATTTTACCTTGTGTAGATTGGTACCAATAGATTCTTTCTTTCTGCTGTAAACATCCAGATATCCAAGGCCTTATGATTCCTGGAAGATGGGTATTTCCATTATCCTGGAAAGACAAAAACAGAACCCTACCCCAACCTTTGATTGTTAAATTTTTCTTACAACTTGTAGAGATGTCACATTGGTGGATGATCTTTTACTTCTCCTCATCAAGGGGTTTTTCCTGTTCGAATCAAATTTTTATTAATTTTGTTGGTATCCATAGCTTTTCTTCTCCTGCAGAAACAAAAGCAAAACCCCTTCCCCAATGTAGAATATATCCAGGTTTCCATTCTGAGGTCAGCACATCCTTGAAATAAACCGGTTGGTTTAGCTCAGGAGTTTTGTCTGTCGTCCAATGTCTCTCCACAGCTGTTGTTCCTTTCTCATCAGCATTGAGAAAATTCAAGGTTAATAAAGCATTATGCAATCTATTTCTAGGAGTCACTGTTACCTGTTGCTGTTTATTTAGCATATCCTTTAAAGTTCAATTGGATCTTTCTATGACTGCGTGGCCTGTGGGATTGTGTGGTATACCTGTAACATGCTTTATATTGTAATAAGCAAAGAATTGTCTCATTTTATTGGAGACATATGCTGGGGCATTGTCTGTCTTAATTTGTACAGGTATTCCCATGATGGCCATAACTTCTAATAGGTGTGTAATCACAGAATCAGCCTTTTCAGAACTCATAGGAGTTGCCCATTGAAATCCTGAATAGGTGTCAATGGTATGATGTACATACTTTAATCTTCCAAATTCTAAGAAATGAAACACATCCATCTGCCAAATTTCATTTCTTTGTATACCTTTTGGATTGCTCCCTGCAGGTAATGGAGTTTGGTTATAGATGGAACAAGTAGGACATTTTTTCACAATATCCTTAGCCTGTTGCCAAGTGATGGAGAAATCCTTCTTCAAACCTTTGCTATTTACATGGTATTTCTTATGAAATTCTGAGGCTTCTAGCACATTACCTATTAGTAACTGATCAATCTCATCATTACCTTGTGCTAGAGGTCCTGGCAGACCTGTATGGGATCTGATATGTGTTATATATATATATGATGTTCCCTTTTTCTGATGATTTCCTGCAACTGTATGAATAATGAAGTTAATTCTGTATTATCAGGAATAAATTCAGCAGTTTCAATATGTAAAACAACTCTCTCTGCATATTGAGAGTCAGTGACTATATTGAGGGGTTCTGTGAAGTCCATCAGTACCATAAGAATGGCATACAGTTCTGCCTTTTGTACAGAGCTGTATGGACTTTGTACCACTTTACTTAAGTCTCCTGATTTATATCCTGCTTTCCCTGATTTATTTGCATCAGTATAGAATGTGAGGACTCCAGAAATTGGCTTTTGTCCTACAATGTGAGGAAGGACCCATTCAGTCTTCTTTATGAATTCTATTCTCTTGCTTTTGGGATAGTGGTTGTTAATTTCTCCCAAAAAGTTACTGCAGGTTCTCTGCCAGTATTCATTATCTTTCCATAGTGATGAAATTTCCTCATTAGTTAAAGGTACTACAATTTCTGCTGGGTCCATTCCTGTCAACTGGCAAAGTCTTAATTTACCTTTTTGAATCAAATCAGAGATCTTTTCTATATAAGTCTTTAATTTCTTATTTGGTTTATGTGGTAGGAATATCCATTCCAATATAATATCTTCCCTCTGCATCAAAATACCTGTGGGGGAATATCTGGAGGGTAATATGACAAGAATGCATTTAAGTTCTGGATCCACATGATGCACATGTGCTTCTTGAATTGTCTTTTCTACTAGAGCCAACTCCTTCTCAGCTTCAGCTGATAATTCTCTTGGACTATTTAATTCTTTGTCTCCTTCTAGAGTATTAGCCAAATTTTGTAGTCCATCTTTGGGTATTCCGATGATAGCCAGTAAGTTGGAAATGCTTCCTGATAACTTTTGAAAATCATTAAGAGTCTTCAATTGATGTCTCCTTAGTTGTACCTTTTGGGGTCTAATTTTTTGTAGCTCTATCTTATATCCTAAGTAATTGGTAGAATCTCCTCTTTGTATTTTTTCGGGAGCAATTTGCAGTCCCCAGCTAGGCAAAACTTTTTTTTTACTTCTTCAAACATGCTTTCTAATGTATCTAACTTTGGATCAGCTAATAGGATATCATCCATATAGTGATAAATTATGGATTGTGGAAACTTTACACGAATTATCTCCAGTGGTTTTTGTACAAAGTATTGGCACAAGGTAGGGCTGTTTAGCATTCCCTGTGGGAAGACCTTCCATTGATATCTCTTGACTGGCTGAGAATTGTTATAATTAGGTACTATAAAGGCAAATTTTTCTCTATCATTTTCTTGTAAGGGTATGGTAAAGAAACAATATTTTAAGTCAATAACTATTATAGGCCATTCTTTGGGTAGCAGAGAAGGCAAGGGCATCATCCCAGTCTGTAGGGAGCCCATTGGCTGAATTACTTTATTAATAGCTCTCAGATCTGTCAGCATTTTCCAATTACCAGACTTTTTTTTAAAATAAGAAATATAGGAGAATTCCAAGGCCTGGTAGATTCTTCAATGTGTTGAGCATTTAGCTGCTCTTGAACCAGCTGTTCTAAAGCTTGTAGCTTCTCTTTTGTCAAAGGCCATTGTCCAACCCAGACAGATTAGTTAGCCATTTTAAAAGTAAGGCAGTTGGTACTTCTGAGAGTTCAACAGCAGTTGTGCTCTGTTTGTGTACAGCCTGAATGGTTGGTGACTGTTTTTAATAGCATGTCATGATATTATTCCTAGGAACATGCATTGGTCTGTATTCCTTTTCTGAGAGTGTAGGAATTTTAATCTGGGTATTACACTGTTGTAACAGATCTCGGCCCCAAAGATTTACTGCTGCATTTGCTACATATGGCTTCAGCCTTCCTCTCTGTCCTTCTGGCCCTATGCATTCAACCCATCTCGAAATCTGTTTTATCTGAGATAGGGTACCAATCCATAAAAGTTGGACATCTACCTCTTGAAGAGGCCAATTCAGATGCCATGATTTTGGTGTAATTATAGTCACATCCATAACTGTGTCTACCAGACCCTCCAGAACCAGGCCATTAATTCAAATTCTAAGCTTTGGTCTTTGTTCATTTATGGAAGTCTGCCAAAATTATTTGTTTTATAGTATTTTTTGTAAACTGTGATCCATCTATCAGAGCTGTTTTATCATCCATTGCAGTATCGGTTTTTACATTAGGCATTGGTTTATTCAGTTGTCCTGGAGAGGAATTTCTTCCATAGTGGCTGGGAATGTTCATACTACGTTTGATTTGGAGGCCTGCAAGAGGCCCCTTGAGGCATTTCCCGCCAGTAAAGGGTTGCCTCGTATATCTATTTTTGATCTGCACTCACTGGTCCAATGTCAGCCTTTGCCACACCTTCTACATAATCCAGGAGGTGGTTGGGGTCTCCTATTTAGGCTATTTCTAAAAGGAGTATTACTTCTAGGAGTACCCCACGTACAGTTTTTACTTATATGACCTGGTGTACATTTAAAACATTTGGTACCACGGGGCCTTCTTTCACCTCTGGGATTTGTCTCTCCTATCCAAGCTTCTTTACTGTAGTTAAGAGACTCAACACCATTAGTATACTGAATCCATTCTTCCAAAGGAGCTGATCTGATCTCTAATGGTGTAAGTATTCTTTTGCATTCTGCATTAGCATTGTCAAACACCAAGGACTCAGTTAATACTTTACTTAATTCTTTATCTGATACAGCTTTTGTTATAGCTGTGTTCAGCCTTTGTAAAAAAAAATCAGTGAATGGTTCGTGCAGTCCTTGAAATATCTTTGTGTATACCTCAGTTGTTTTTCCAGGTTCTGGAATTTTTTCCCAAGTATTTAGAGCTGCTGTACGGCATAGGGATATTGTATGCTCATCATAAGTGGCTTGTACATTCCTGTCAGCGAAACACCCCTCACCAAGTATTTGATCTTGGGAGATCATAAAACCTCTGAGTTTACCTTGTTGTTCTAAATTTTTTGCCTCTTCTCTCAAACAGCTTTTCCACTGTAACACTGGCTATATTCTAGAACAGCTGAAATTAACTGATGCCAGTCATCTGGAATGATTCTATGTGAGGTAGACCACGAATTTAACATCTGTCTTACATATATGGAGTGTATCCCATACATAACTACTGCTTCCTTTATATTTTTAAAGTCCCTTGTTGAAATTGGTTGTAATGTATATGTATTATATGGCTCAGGGTGTGTGTCATCTGCTGGCTTCTCATGGATGATAACAGGATAAGCCATTGTATGAGAGCCATTTGGAGATGTTACAACCTCTATGATCTTGCCCTTCTGCTTATTAGGTCCCTTGTCATGTTTACTGAGAGTTTCTTCTAGGGCTTGCAAACGAGCACCTAGGGTCTGTTCTAAGGAGTGAACCTCCTCTCTTGCAAGGGACTCCAGATTTCTCATGGAATCATAGAAGTTTTTATGTTCCTCAGAAACACATGATTCCATGGACCTTATCTTATCAATTAATGATAATCTTTCTTCCTTATATAGTGTCTGGAGAGTTAGTGTTCTATCCATTAAATATTCACATTTATTATCAATAAGATCAATTTTCAGTACAAACCTGTTTTGTAAATCCTGATCAGCAGATTCCAGAGAAAGAATCTTTTTCTGTAAGCCTTCATTGCTATCTTTTAAAGCAGATTCCAGAAAGAGAATCTTTTTCTGTATGCCTTCATTGCTATCTTTTAAAGCAGATTCCAGAAAGAGAATCTTTTTCTGTAAGCCTTCATTGCTACCTTTTAAAGCCTGTATCAGTCCCAATAATGACTCATTTTTGTTCTTATTATTAAACCAGTGTTTGAACACTGTGTAAATTATTACGATGAATGCCAAAATGGTACAGGCCAAATATGCCTGAGGAAGGTTGTATATTTCCAGGAGAATGTCATTCATCATACAAACAAAAAAGTTTTTAAATTCTTGTGAGGTAATGTTGTCAGCCATATTACAAGAATTACTCAAAATTTGTAGTCAATTTCAAGGTATAAAATTATCAAGTACTTTTACTTGAAATAAGACACTGCTTTGCCTATCTTACCTTTCCATGGTTCTGGGGGTGTAGTAGGACTTTTCAGCCAGGAGGAGGCGTTGGTATAGCGCTAAAGCAGGTCCTGTTGGATGCCTTGGCTGGCAGCAGAGTGAGCACAGGCAGCTGGCAGTTTTTTCAGTGACCCCCTGGAGCATCAGGGGGTGGAGACTTCCAGGCTGCTCTAAGCCCCTCTCTGCCTTGACAGACAATAGATCTGCCAGCAGGCCCAGCTCCAACACCCCCCCCACCCCCCCCACCCCCTGGTGAAACTGTGGAAGCCTCCGGCTAGGGCGGGGAGCCAGCATTCAGGGAGCCCCACTCACAGTGATTTCGCTAGTCTGGGGCTAAACTTGCCATGGAACTGAGATCAGATTAGTTCCTTTTTAGGAATGCGTGTAGGTTTTTCTTCGTTTTATGGAACTCTGCAGTCAATATCCTGCAGCTTCAAGCACCCGCCAGCTGGGGAGGAAGCTGAGGGCAGGAGCCACCCAGGCCTTTGGAATTTGCCCCACTTGAGCGCCAGATATTGGTGAAGTTATTAAGGCCACTCCACGTAGTTAAAAGGGAGATTTATTTAATGGCGTAACTTACAAATGAAGGGATAGGTAGGTTGTGGGTTCTGTGAACGACGCAGCGCAGTCTGGCAGTGTTCTCTGGAGAACTCTCCTTGGTCTACCTCTAGTGTCCAGGGTCCAAGCAGGAAGAGAGGGCGGCGCATCCTGATCTCGGGTCTTCAGGGCCCTCCCTTGGCCCTGCCTTGTAGGTGTGATAGTTACCGAAGCCTCAATGGGGGTTGGAACTTCCAGACCAAAGCTGGAATGGCTCCCCACTACATAAAAGTGCTTTGCTTGGAGTCAAATGTCACTTTCTGGCAAATTCTCACGTAACAAATCCCCTGCTTCCTTCTCACAGAGAGAATGCTGGCAGTGATCAGGTCAAGGAGAATCTGACTGAACTGAGTTGTCACTTCACATGGGAGCTGCTGTTGGAAGAAATTGACATACCTGATTTGGAAATGAGGATCTCTGAGGAGCTTGAGTTCCTAGACATCAAGGACAAAGTGGGAATGCTCAACCTCCGGGCCTATGTGAGACACCTGAAAGGCCATGTAGAGGAAGCCCTGCAGAGCTTGAAAGAAGCAGAAGCCTTGATCCAGGGAGAGCAGTTGGGCAAGAGAAGCCTAGTGACCTGGGGCAACTGTGCCTGGGTGCATTACCACATGGGCAGGTTGGTAAAAGCCCAGACCTACCTGGACAAGGTGGAGAACACATGCAAGGAATTGAGCAGTCCCTTCCACTATAGGATGGAGTGTCCCGAGATGGACTGTGAACAAGGCTGGGCCTTGCTGAAGTGTGGAGGACAGAATTATAAACAAGCCATGGCCTGCTTTGCAAAGGCTCTGGAAGTGGAGCCTGAAAACCCTGAATACAACATTGGCTATGCTACTGTAGCCTATCGCATAGACTGTGATGACAATAATATCTCTCTAGAACCCCTAAGGAAGGCTGTCAGGTTAAATCCAGAAGATCCATTTATTAAAGTTTATCTTGCTCTGAAGCTTCAGGATGTAGGAGAAGCAGCTGAAGCAGACACACACATTGAAGAAGCCCTCAGTAGCACATCCTGCCAACACTATATCTTTCGCTATACAGCCAAGTATTACCGAAGGAAAGGCTGCCTAGACAAGGCTCTCCATCTGCTACACAGGGCCTTGCAAGCATCACCTGCCTCTGGCTACCTGCATTACCAACTAGGACTCTGCTACAAGCAAAAAATGATCCAACTGAAAACATCCAGAAATGAGCAGGCCAGAAGGCAGGGTAGTGTGCAGAAATTGGCACAACAGGCCATTTGTGAATTTCAAGAGGCTGTGAAACTCAGGCCCAGGAATGAGATGGCTTATGTTTTCATGGCTGAAGTGCAGGCAGAAATTGGCCAATATGAAGAAGCAGAGGCAAATTTCCAGAAGGCACTGAACATGAAGAATCTTGAGTGTCACATAGAGCAGGATATTCATTTCCGCTATGGCCGTTACCAACAATTTCATCAGAAATCACAAGACAGGGCGATCACCCACTACTTAAAAGGTCTGAAAATAGAAGAAAAGACCTTTGCCTGGAGGAAACTACTCACAGCTTTGGAGAAAGTGGCCACAAAACGTATTCAACAGAATGTTCGACTTGTGGAGAGCACTAGCTTGCTTGGTTTAGTCCACAAACTGAAGGGGGACAAGGAAGAGGCCCTGCAGTGCTATGAGAGGGCTCTGAGGCTCACTGGGGGAGTGAACCCTGAGTTCTGAATGCAGCTCACCTCTGTGAAGTGGATGTACTCATAACTGAGGGTTCCCGGCCTCCTTCCCAGTTTCTTTCTTCAACTTCATGGCTTGCTGGAATGCCAAGTAGCTCAGTGCATGTGCTGCTGCCACCTCTTCTGAACCCTCATTGTTCTGTCCAGAAGGAACTTCCACCCCACTACATCTGCTCACTTACTGACCAGGACTGACCCCTGCTGATCTGCACTCCCTTGAGCTGTGGGATCCTAGGACATCTTTTCCTTATGTCTGTGTCTTGGGAATGCAAGTCTTCCATCCTCTGCCTTCCAGTGTCCTGAACAAAGAAGTCTTCTCCAAGGAAGCTTTTACTTTAAGTCACCAGTTACTTTTACTACAGTGCAGTGTCAGAGGAATCCAAATGAGCAAAGGAGACAGTTTGCAAGCTGAGAGGTCTCACGTTCCTTCAGAATTATTCACAGCTAATAAGAGTCTTAAGTTTGGGGAAAACCAAGCAAAGGAAACTTGCTGGGACATTACAGACAGAAGATGATATAAGGAGATTTGTGCACTTTTAGTTGTGGGAGCTCGTTTTCAGGTTCCTCGTGGCTTTACCCATCAGATCCACATAGGAGGATGATTAGGACCAAGGGCCTGAATACTGGTGTCTGAGATGATCTGCACTTGACTGTGCTGGGGAGAGGTCTTTTGCTCCACCCCTTGGTGTCCGTATAAATAACCCTGGTGCAGAGACAGTCAGGTCTCGTTGGAATAGGTTCCAGGCCCTCTCGATGCTCTCCTTTATTTTCTATCTGTTCATCTCCACATTCTAAATCCTTCTATCTAATATTTCCTGCTGCTCGCACTCAGGAAACTCTGGGGAACTGTGGGGTTTGTGGGTAAACACCACGCAGAATGGCACCATGAACAGGGACTAAGAAAAAAAAAGTGAGGGAGACGAAAGACAAATGAACAGGGACTAAAGACAAAGTAATAGGGACTAAAAACAAAGGAAAATAATAATTTTAATACAGAGTTTTTGGCAAAAATGCTGAGTCAGACTCTGACAGTGGAAAAAGAAAGGGGCATCTGGTGTAATAAATATGAAATATGAATATTAAAAAGGGGCATGGGGTTTTATCCTCGAGAGAAAAGGAAAAAAATGACTGGAAGATTGTCCGATGCTGCAGCGCAAAAATCCTCTATCAAATTGTCTATCTTCTATCTCTTTTTTAATTTCTATCTGTGAAAAATAAGTATAAGTTATAGTGTAGTAATATAGTGTAGAAAAAACTTAGAAGTGTAAGATTGTGTAGAAAATATTTAAGATAAGTAAGGCAACTAGACAGAAAAACTCAATTTTCTAACTTTGGAGGCTATGAACGCAAACTGGGGGGAAAAATCTTTCTTTGAGCTTTACGGGTAGTAAAAAAAAAAAAGCTCTTTTTTGAGCTTCGGGCAGAAAAGAGAAAGAAAAAAGTTTCCTATGGAAGCTTTAGGTCTGGGGACAGCTAAAATGCTAAGTCCAAGGGGCAGGAGAAAAGTGATTTCTCCCTGAGGCAAAAATGTGGGTGTAAGAATCCAATTAGTTTAAAGTTCAAAGCTTTGTGAAAAGTTGGTCTTTTTCTCTTGGGGGAAAAAATCTTTTTCTTAAACTAAAAGCTCTTCTTGGAAATTTTGGGGAAAAAAATCTCTATATCTTTCTCTCTCAAACTAAAAGCTCTCTTAAAAAACTTAAAAACTAAAGCCTTTGACTTTCTCAGAAGGACAAAAATTAGAATCATCTGAAGATATTAGCATGAGAATCACCTGTGATTAGCTCTAAGGGAAAGCAACAAACCTCTTAAGACAGCAAAACCTCTAAGGTCTGTCTTTCAAGCTTTAAAAATCCTCCTTGCAATGCAGGAGGCAGGGATGGAGTTCCTAAAAACCTCTCTTCTAAGCTCTGTCTCTTCAAGCTAGTAAAAGACAGTGGGTCAGAGTTAAGGTTCCGTCTTGCAGTCTGGGGACAGTAGGAGAATAAAGAGGCTTCCAGACTGCTGAGGAGTTTGAGATTTTGTTTCTAAGTTTCAACAATGTTTTCAGACCTGTTGAAAGCTGCAGGTCTAGAATCCCATTCCAATTTAGACAGCTATCTTCTCCTGTTGGGAAATTGAGTTGCCAGTTAAGCAATTCAGAAACGGAATATTCCTTACAAGGTTTTTCTCTTCTCTTTTCTTTCTTTTGGGTTTGCTGTAAACTGACATAACTCTTCATAGTTGTTATAAAGGATCTGAAATGCATAGCAACAGAAGACACTGAGTCCCAGAATTAAGATAGCCATTAAAGAGTTATACTCGTTTCAATCTATCAAGAACTTTCAGAATATCAAAGCTGTCTATAAGCTCTGAACTTTAGAAATGATATGTGTACTTCCTCTCTAGTTAAGAGAATCTTCTAATAGAGATAATGATAATAATTAAGAAGTAGACAATTATTCTGTCTTGTTAGAAAATGTTAAATCTCTAAGTGTTAAGAAATCTTTAGGTGTTTGCTAAGTTAGATATATGCTAATGGTAGCCCTGTAGAGTTTGCTTAATAGTTCTTATGAATATAAGTGTGTGAAATAGATCTATAAGTAAATAAGTACAAGTAATATAAATATGTGATAGATCTATAAAATAAGCTTGCAAGAAGTAAAGATACTAGTTGTAAGTGTAAGTTTAAATAAGAATATAGAATGAATATAAGAAGTAAATAAGAAATATATTTGCTAAAGTAGTTCTATAGTTTCCTTAAGGAGTATAAATGAGTAGATGTTAATATGTTATATGTGAGTTTGTAAAAAAGTGTAAGTGTTGAATGTGAGTCTAAATGCTTGGTAAGATACGTTATATGTGAGTTTGTAAAAAAAAGTGTAAATGTTAAGTGTGAGTCTATGCTTAATGTACATGGTGTAAAAAAACAAAACAAAACTGAGATACAGAAGTTAGTGTCCTAGCAGACTGCAAAGCAGGCAGTCTGAGTGGTTTTCAAAAGCTCCAGAAGCCACTAAGCTAAGAATGGTGGATGCCAGAACCAGCACAACAAGACATCCGCAGCTGGGCTTCTAAGGAAAATCAAGGCAACACAGAAAAACCTGAGCTAACAGCAAAAACGGTGCAGTTTAAAATATTACTGTAACTAAAAAGGCCCTGGCTTGAGAATGAAAATTACAAAGATGCTTGTTTGAACTAAAATTGTTAACTGCAAAAAGTTTTGGTTGTAAAACATCTCTTCATATTTGGAAGTGAAAGTCTAATACCAGAATTTACTTTTCTTGAACTTAAAAAAAAAAACGAAAAAACACAGAAAGATTTGTTATGGATTTCTTCATATTTGGAAGGCTAGTACTAGAATTTTGGAATTTAAGAAATGAAATGAATAATAGTGATTTCATTGCAATGGGACAATTTTGAATTTACTTATGGTGATGACTTAGGAACTGATTTCTGGAATTATTTGTGTTAAAAATGGAACTGTTTAAATGAAGAAATTTATTGTTTCTTCCTAGAGTCAAGATGCAGTTTTGTGTATGCATATATGCTTTATTGACTGGTGATTCATGAATTGTTTTAAGGAACTGTTTATGTAAAAATGAAATTACTTATGGAACTGGTTTTGTGTACAAATGAAACTGTTTAAATGGAAAAGTTTAGGTTTGCTAACTAGGCTTGAGATTTTGCTTAAAAAATTATAAAGAAAGGGAGAGTTAAGATTCCTTACTCTATTTAATTTAAAATTTTTCTTATTTGAGTGGATTAATGTTATGTTTTGTTAGTAAGAAATGCAAATGGATATGTTAAGATTACTTTAAAGTGTAAAGAGTTTTATTTAACTGCTTTTGGATGTTTTGCTAAAAGTTTTCAAAGTGTTAATGGTTAGATTGAGAATATTGCTTTTCAATATGGGTTTATAGGAATTGTGTAAGTTTGGGTTTTTCTAACTAGGTTTGAGATTGTTTTAAAAATTTTATAAAAAAAGGAGGAGTTATGAGTGAATTAAGGCTGAATGTATGTTTGCAGAAATTATGTTAATTTATTGATATTAATGTACTCTGGTTTTGTGAAGTTAAGGAATTATTTAAGTTTGACATAAAAAAATCAGAAATTTTTCCTATGTTCTTTTAGCAAGAAAATTCAAATGATTCTATTAAGAGTTAAAGTTGTAAGACTGAGAAAATTGTTCAGTATATATATATTTATGTTAATTCAAATGGTTCTGTTAAGAGTTTATGTTAATTCAAATGGTTCTGTTAAGAGTTTGCTATGAGTTGTAAGACTGGGAGAACTGTGACTATGTATAGCAATATTTATGTTAACCTGTTAATGGTAATGATGAAGCTAAGGGGTTCTTTAAGTTTGCATTGCATTAAGTTTTTGGTTTAGAAAGGGCTTGAAGCAGCTAAGACTGCTGTAGTCACCTTGGACCTAATCCAAAAATAAAATGCCATCTTTATCATCCTCTACTCCCATACTGGGAGGTGTAACAGCTCTGGAGATTGCTGTAAGCCATTAATAATGAGTTACTTTTTATATATTAAGAAAAGGGGATCTGTGGGAGCCCGTGTTCAAGTTCCTTGTGGCTTTACCCAGCAGGTCCACATAGAAGGATGATTAGGACCACGGGCCTGAGTGCAGGTGTCTGAGATGGTCTGCACTTGGCTGTCCTGGGGGGAGGTCTTTTGCTCTACCCCTTGGTGTCTCTGTAAATACTCTGGTACAGAGACAGTCGGGGCTCATTGGAATATGTTCCAGGCTCACTTGAGGCTCTCTATATTTTCTATCTGTTCATCTCCAAATTCTAAATCATTCTATCTAATATTTCCTGCTGCTCGCACTCAAGAAAACTCTGGAGAATTGTGGGGTTGGTGGATGAACACCCTGCATTCTGTGCTATTGATAGTGTGTTATATGTGATGCTTTTCCCTCAACTAAAATATATTCAATAAAATTCCTTTAATCACAAGGTCTTCCAGTGTAATTTGTTGATAGAATTGAAAGGATATCCCTTCAGTGTCCTCAAGAAGGCTTGGGATAGCAGAATCAACTAACAGGAGTCTAGTGGCAGACAGGAAAAAAGTTGTGCATATAAACCCTGCAAGTATTCTGTGAAAAAATGAAGGCTATATTTCATTCTCCACATCATGGGATAGTAATGGTGACTGATGCTGCCTTTTTACCTGACAGCTGCTGTTTGTCATTGTGAATTATGTTGCTAGGTTCATTCACCTGACACCTGGGAACATACAGTTGATATTTTTAATAGGTGTTTCTTTGATAAGCTAAAAAATTTTTATTACATTCAAGCTAGGGGAAACTCTCAGAATACTGCTCCCTAAGAGTCTCAATCAATGCAGAGGAATAGTAACTGATGGGGAGGAAAAGTAGACAGGAGAGAGAAAGATTAGAGGACAGCAAGAGGCCATGCAGTTTGATTCATAAGCCAGGGTCTGGGAAAGTTGCAGACTCTTCTCTTCTAGGAAACCATTTTCACACTTGCCCATGGAGACACATCTTTATAAGGTTTCTCAAGGGATGATATGTGTGTCAGACATTGGATGTTCCAGGCACCTGGGGTGTCCTGTTGTGACTAAGTCTTGTCCCTTTCACTTACTACCATGGGAGTTGTAGTCTGGAGGGTCTAAACTAGAGAACGTGAATGCTTAAAATTCTCCCCTTGATTAAAGTGTCCTGTGGTTCCTAGGTCCTGGGCTCAGCAAGCCCAGCATGCACCCATGTGCTCTGTGTCTGCTGACCCACACTCCCATGTTCAGGAGCACTTCCCCATCCTCTGCATCTCCTCTCTCCTTGTTCCTGCTGTTTAGCTGTCCTGTCAGCTCTTTGGGGTTTTCTTTGCTCTTCCTGATCCCCTCTGAGTATAGTCTCCTTTGTTATCCTAGTCTGCCCATTCATACAACTGCATGGATGAAATACAGCAAGCTGAGGTGTGCCCTCCACAGCTGTGCAAGGAACAAGCATGGGTGACACAATACACACACACACACACACACACACACACACACACACACATACACACAAAGGAGAGAGAGAGAGAGAGACAGAGACAGAGAGACAGAGAGAGAATATGAGAAAACCCAAAAAGTAAATACATGTGAAATACATTAAATTAATAAAGTTAAGAAAAATCACTGTGTATTGTTTTTGTGTATCAAGCTATAACTAATAACATCCTTATTAATTCAATGTAGATTGTGTGTACTTAGTTACCACTACTCTTCCAAATGTCCTATGGTGACCTGTAGGTCAAATGTAGGACAAATGTCTACAAACCTGACTTTCCGTGGACTGACAATGAAAACTCCATAGCAAACATGGAGAAGCAGGTAAGTGACTGTGGATCAGTGGCCTATTTTGTGCCCACGCTTGTTATGGCCTTAGCAGGAAAGCATCCTGGGATCACCCACAGTCACTGCCATGCTTTCCTTCAACTATAATTTCCCCAAATGGCACAGCAATTTCTCCAGTGCTTGCTAATGTGACAGAAGGACCAGAACACTGATATCAAGCTGGGTGTGGAGTGGGCAGTGACCTCCAGCCATTGGATTTGTTCCTAAAGTGATAGGCAGCCAGGTCACTAAGAACTACTCTGTGTAGGCTTAAGATAACAGATTTTTAAAGAAAAGTGATGGCTTTCAACAAGTCATAGGTATTTTGTATGGAACATTTTCCCTAATGCTGCATATATGTACCATGTCAGGAGACATGTGTTAACATCTATCTGCACACTACTGTGAATAGAACATACATAATCGCATTCTTTTCCCATGTGTTCTTTTGCATTAGGAAGACACTGGCCATCTTCTTCTCTAGAGAGACACCATGAACAAGAGGTAAAATGTAATAAGGATACTGCATCTGGGGCCCCTCACCATACCCCTGAAAGATGGAATGGACTCTCAGCAGAGTCCCAGATCAACAGTCAGGCAATTTGAAATTTATAGAGGATGCCTAGGACCATTTTGTCCCTGGTTCAAACGCAGGTACACAGCATAATCACCTGAGAATTCTGATTTGTTTGTTTGATTGATTGATTGATTTTCTCAGACAGCATTTCTCTGTGAAGCAGTCCTGGCTGTCCTGGAACTCACTGTGTAGACCAGGTTGGCCTCAAACTCACAGAGATCTGCCTGCCTCTGCCTCTGTAGTGCTGTGATCAAAGGCATGTGCCACCACCACCTGGCTTGATTGATTGGTTTATAACTGATTTTAAATCTGATTGTGGGGTGTGTTCAGTTGGACTATACAAGAGCCTGAGAAAAATTCATTTAGATGTTTTCTAATGATTCTAACATGTAGTGAGGATTTAAATCTGCCAGCCCATTTCAATCACTCACTAATGAGCCAGAAATATTGCAGCAAGCAGAGGTGACCTGGTCTTTCACAAAAGTTCAGCCTCATGCAGTTGCTTTGGATAACTGGGATGGGTCTGATAGCCTATGCTGACACATCATTTCCTGAAGGTTTCTTTATTTTCCCGTTCCCATTTATCTCTTCACTGTGCATCCACAAACACACACACGCACACGCACACACACACACACACACACACACACACACACACACGCACACACACACTGACTTGTAATAAAATATACATGATTGAAGGCACATGCACCCACATAGAGTTAGCTATTTGTTTCTTCTCTTCCTAACACTGTTTGGCCAGCATCATAAATGGTTCTGTTTATTACAGAGACAAAGGGGGAAGAGGTGAAATACCAGCCTGAGCCTGAACCACACAGAACGGGCACCAATGTCACATTATAGGAGTAGGGGAAGAATCCCTTTTGGTCCTCTGCTTGCCATGGATTGTAGTGATTTGGAAAATGAAACACTCCAATATATTTCCATGAAAGTATTGTGCTCAAACATGATTGGCTTTCACATGCATGTACACAGAGCGTTGTCTTTTACCCCAAACATGAGTCAATAATGTTTTAGAAGCTGACCTAGCTATTAGGAATGTTTCCCGACAAGCAGCATTCTACCCACTGTGGGATAATTCTGTGGAGCTTAAATGATAACAAGGATAATTAGTAGGAGAGTGTGAGCAGGCAACATTCACACTATTCACAACATTCAGGTAAGGATGGAAAAATGAAAACCTTCCTGTTCTTCTTTGTTTCACCTTCTTGAAGATACACCATAGAACTGTTAAAGAAAGAATCATTTTGGTACACTTATGGGCTCAGTCCAGTGGATCAAAGTTTGGTGACGTCTCCTCAAAATGGAATCTAGATTGGCTTATAAAATAGAGTCCCTTTAGCAACAGCCTCCTTCAGGACAGGCTGAAAAACCTGTAACATGGAGTAGCTTAGAGGAAATAGAACATGTCCTGAGCTCAACATGCTTCTGAGAAGCTGCCTGTAGGGCAGAGTCTGGAGTGACTCCCATGCACTTGAAGGTCAGTTCAAGGAGCTCTGTGCAGGGCAGTTACAGGGCTGGTTCAGAGGAGCTGTATGTGGACTCTCTGGATTTCGCTCAGTGTCCTGTAAGTGGATGAGCAGACAGTTGTCACAGTCAGTCACACTCAGCTAAGGCTCTAAGACAGACAAACTCAATGCAAGGAGAAGACAATTTTGATTAAAGACCCTTTTTCACCTTGGTCCTTCAATCCCATGCTTTTATAATGTATTGTTCCTGTCCGTTTCTGAGGTATGTGACAGGCTTGTGAATATTTGTGATTGGGCGGGGGTACCAATGTGTATCACTGACTGTGAGAGGCCAGTATTGTGGGGATTTAACAAGGCAACTCCATGTAGTTAAAAGGAGGTTTATTTGGGGGTAATTTACAGCCAGTAAAGGGGTAGGTTACAGGATCTGGGAAGGTGGGGTATAGTCCAACAGGGTTCTCTGGAGAACTCTGACTTCCAGCATCCAGGATCACAAGGAAATAAAGGGCTAGTCCATATGGATCTTCAGTCTTAAGGGTTCCCATCTCAGCCCCAACCCAGGGGCAGGTCATAGGTAGGAGTGGTAGTTACCAGAAGCCTCACTAGGGGAGGTGCTTCTAGGTCAAAGCTGGAACAGCTACCCACTAAAGACCAGGTTCCATAATTCTCTCAGCGTAATAAAAGGAATGCCTCAGCTGGGCATTGGTGGCACACACCTTTAATCCCAGCACTTGGGAGGTAGAGGCAGGCAGATTTTTGTGAGTTCAAGGCCAGCCTGGTCTACAGAGTGAGATCTAGGAAAGGCACAAAGATACACAGAGAAACCCTGTCTCGAAAAACAAAACAAAAACAAAAACAAAAGGAATACCTCACAGTAGTGAAGGATAGGAAACTTTTTTTTTTATCTGAGGGTAATTAGTAATAAATTTTAATCTATCTATGACTGGTGAAATAAGGAAACACACATGCCTTCTGATGATATCTTTCTCTTTTATTTCATCTTAAAAAATGGTCTCTGATTCTTTCTGTCTCCACACTGCTACATATCTCCACAATACTGCACACTGCCACATATCTTTACATACATACATATTTCACATGGCTACACATCTATCTGTTCATATATTTCTCTTCTGCATCTTTTTTTCTACACCACTTCATTTCCTTGCCTCCACTCAGCCATCTCCACACATCTCCACACAGCCACAGCTGAACATCTCCTTTACACAGCTCTCTCACCAGACAGCCCTTTACACAGTTCCTAGGCACAGCTCCTCTACATAGCAGCAGCTCTTCCACACAGCTCTCTCAGACTCACTCACACACGTACTTCTGCTAGATTATTCACTCACTCTTTACTCAGTCTTTCAACCACTCACTCCCTCACACTTTCCTCATGAATCTTCATCACTCTCACTCAGCACACGCACACACACACACACACACACACACACACACTTCACTCACATTCTGCAGCAGCTGTCACATAGCTCTACATGGCCATCTCTCGCCACACCGCCACTGCCTCTCCACAACCAAACTCTGGACAAGTATTAGTTACATTTTTAGGCCCCCACCCATTCTCACAACACAAGATAAGTCATGTAACTTCTCTTAGGATAGTAATGTCACATTGTCCCATTCATGCAGCTCTAAGTTGGTGAGGGGTCTCAGACATTAAACCATTGGCTGAAGCCTGTGTGGTCAAGAGACATGAAGAAAGGGAGCTGCTACAAGACTATGTCTTGATGTAAACAGCCTGGCCTTGATGTAGCAAAAACAACACTGGGAATTAGTCTTTGTGTATTCTCTGTAGGGGCAGCTTAGTCTGTTTTGGACTAGTTCTAAGGTCTTTGCAAAATGAATTAAAGGCTGTCATGGATACAGAACACAGTTACTTTCCTAATACTCTGGTAATATTTCTGTTTATCAGAAGTATACAGCTTAAACAGAAATCCATAGCTAAATGTGTGTACAGAAATGTAAAACACACTACCAAAGCACCATGGAAAGCACCCCACAGCTGGTCTTATTAGGGAGGCATGCCAGTAGAATCTGTGAAAGTTACAAACAGAAAGGAACCGGTTTCCACAGCCAGTGACCCCATGGCTTTGCCACGTGAGACTCCCCATTAGGGAAATACACATCTGATGAGTCGACTTGTCAGACACTAGTTGTTACCTGCCATGTACTGCTATGGCCCTGAGCAAATGTGTCATGACATATTGTGAAGGTCACAGCATAACCCTCTAGATTTAATTCTCTACCCCAATAAGGATTTTGGTGACTGATCCCAGGAGGCAGACTTTATAAAAGGCTTTTATACTCTCTGTCACACACATAGCACCTCCTGACACATACCTCTGGGTTCTTCATAATTAAACTTCATTGGGAAAGTGGTAAAGGAGCCCCCATCTCCTGATGGTTTCAGCTGATTGAGGTTTAGGGATAAAACTCTCTGGTCAGGGAAACTTTCCCGAGAGTTTATCAATCTATCAAGGAGATGGAGTTAGATATTTAAGACTCTTTCAATGATTTTTTTATATTTGGAGGAGTGAAGGAAGAGCTATATTTGGGGACACAGCAATGAATGGCCAGGCTAAGCAACCAGACACCAATAGGGCTGTGAAAGTAGGTAACCAAGAAAGCAAGACAACAGAGGAAGGCACTTGACCTCGGCCTGAACCAATCTGAGCCCCACCTTCTGCAGTTCCCTCCACTGGTCTCAGCCTTTAGCATAGGATAGCATCAAGACTGTGAATACAGCATTCTCTAGAGATTCCATGCTTGGCTCTTGTTCATTCAGCTGTGACTGGTGGCAAGAGCCCTTTACAAACAGACACCTCAGGAGAAAGCAACAGAAAGCAAGACTCCATGAGTGTAGGCTCTGGGAAATTGGCCTAGTTAATGAAGGGTAAACTCCTAAAGCCTCAGGTAGATTGAGAGGCTCTGCAGAGTGAAGTGGACTTGAATGATCACACCTGCAGTAGTTCCTAAGGACAGCCACACAGCAAACCAGCTAGGATGTACCCCTTCCAGACTGCAGGGGATCTCACCTGCAGATGGACTCCTCCATCCCCAAACTTCCCTTGCCATGTCATCAAATCCATGAGTGTGGTCTCAGTTCCAAGTCGACAGTGCAGAACTGCAGTTCTTATGACTGAGGAACAATGGTGTTTGTGGAGATGCCAGGCTGGGTCTATATGTCCACATCTCCTCCATCAACCCCTCCCTAACATCATGTCCTGGTGCCGGGCATCTCTCTCTCTAGACAGTTGAATGGAAATGACATGTTACTTTCTTCAAGATTCCCTCTTCCCATTGGTTCAGAGTAGAGAACAGAAGGCCCACACCTGTTTGCCCTCAGTTTTTCTGAGGAAAAACCTGCAGGCATTAGTTTCACTTTCTGTTTCAGGTTCCTACTGTGACTATAAAAGCACACACACACACCCCCACACCCCCACCCACAATCCCACCCCCACACCACACCACACCACACCACACCACAGCACAGCACAGCACAGCACACAGAGCTGTCTCCCAGCCCTTCTCTGAGAGTCCAGTTGGTGTGCAAGTCCACAAGAAAGCAGAGAGTCAAGGCAGGATTCTGAGGAGCCTGTCCTGGTGAGAACCCAGGGAACTGCTGCCACCTTCACAGCAACCATGGGGTAAGGATTTCCCTGCTCTGCAGTTTGAGGGAACCCAGGACACAGACATTTGCTTGTGTCCAGGTCTGACTGAGTCTGCTTCTGTTCCTTTGTTCTGTCTTCTGCCTTCTCTTTCTACTACTGAAAAGGGAACAAGGATGCTAATTGCCCTGGGTGTCCAGGGTCTCTGTTTAATGGGTGTGCTGTTGGCATGGGGCTGCATGGGTGACAGCAAGCTGGCTTTAGTTTTTAAGGCTGTCTCACACATGTAGTTGGAAACTCCTGGGGCGACTTTAGCATGCTGATCCCACAGAGAGAGACAGTTACCAATGAGAACTTCAGGAATGGACAAGTTACCACTCTATGTACTTAGAGCCCTCAAACAGAGCAGCTGCTTAGAGTGTTCTCCTTCCCATCCCCTGACTCCACTCCTTCATTGTCCTTGGGATGTACCCAGCAGATGTACCTCTTGAGATGCTGTTCAAGGTTTCTGTGTGAATATATATGACATATATGTTCCGTGAATATGCAATATTTACCATATATATTCACGAAAAACTAGGCACCCAGTGGAGTCTTATTCATGTGAATGGCCCTCGGTTTTTATGTTTGAAATTGCTATGCGGATTTAAAGTGCCAGTCAGTGGAGGTGTTTGCACTGACTCTTTGCTACTGTGAGCATCTCTTAGCTTGGGGGATTATTCTTCTATCTTATACATAGCATCATCTATCATATATGAATATGGAGGAGGCTGAGAGCTGTTGGGGAATGATGAAATAGAATACAGAGTTCACAGTGTTAGAAAAATATGGAGCTGAAGTAAGTAGAGTGCAAAAGGCTGTAGGACCTGTCAGGTGATAGTCATTATCATAGAGTCAGTGACCCAGGTGCTTAAGACTTTGGTTTGCAAAGGCGTTCCTGCAGAATGAGAAAGGCTGGAGATCTCCAGCTTCATAGGGGATCCTGAGCAAACACAGGGCTGTGGGATCCTGGCTGCTCTCTGTCCAGGTTGCCCACACAAATGGCTGTTGCCTCTGTGCTGCTCAGCTTTCCTGCTTCAAGGACTTATGCACAAGTCCATGTGCCTCCTCCTTGTAGCACAGGTCCCCAGCAGGATCCTGGTGAGCCTCCCAACTAGGCAGGTCTTTCTGGACAGCTGGTGTTCAGATTTCAGGTGATTTCAGCTACCCTGGCAATGCCTTTATTTCCCATAAGGTGTGGGCACAATCTCTAATTCACTGTGCACTGCTGTAGGCAGGGAAAGCAAAGAAAAGCTGGATTGAATCTTATGCCCCTGGGCCATGATTAATCTTCCTACAGAAATCTCTCCATCTTTTCTAAGTGCTCTGTAAAAGGAGGAGTAACCATGCATTTGGTGATTTCGGAGAGACAGAGACAGAGAGAAACAGGGAGAGACAGAGACAGAGAGGACAGAAACTTCTTATGCCTTTGTCTCTTTCTAGCCTGGCTCATCACATGTTACAGGTAAAGACCTGAGTCCAGGCACAATAGGGAAACCTTCCCTGGGGCACTTTTGAAATATCCAAGAATTTGTGTCCAACAGCAATGAACTGGACCAGGGCCACATGATTAGTAACAGAAATAGAGACATTTCATTACAAAACAGCACTCTGGAAAATGAGAAGGGACTAGTGAGCAGAGGGATAAGTTCAGAGAGCACTGGGCTGTGGTGATATCATGGGTCCCCCAATATATTGTGCATGCTAATGAACTTATCTGGGGTAAGAAGACAGAACAGCCACTAGATAGACACAGAGGCCAGAAAATGGTGGCACACATGCCTTTAATCCTATCACTTGGGAGGCAGAGATTCATCTGGATCTCCATGAGTTCAAAGCCACACTGGAATCATCCAGGCATGGTGACTCACGCCTTTAATCCCAGGAAGTGATGGCAGAAAGAAGAAAGGTATATAAGGCATGAGGACCAGGAACTAGAGCTGGTTAAGCTTTTAGGCTTTTGAGCAGCAGTTCAGCTGAGATTGATTTGGATGAGAACTCAGAGGCTTCCAGTCTGAGGAAACATGATTAGCAAAGGAATTGTAAAGGTGAGGTAACTGTGGCTTGTTCTGTTTCTCTGATCATTCAGAGTTTACCCCAATACCTGGCTCTGGGTTTGTTTTTATTAATAAGAACTTTTAAGATTCATGATACACTAGGCCATGAGGCTCATTGCAGTGAGGTGTTTTCTGTGTCCCACCAGACCCACAGTCCTGCAGACTTTTATAAAACAATCACACAGAGGCTTAATGTTATTTATAACTAACTGCTTGGCCATTAGCTCAGGCTTATTACTGACTAGCTCTTATATTCAAATTAACCCATAATTCTTACCTATGTTTAGTCATGTGGGTTGGTACCATTTCTCAGCACTGCCTTGCCATCTTACTTCCTCTGTGTCTGCCTGATGACCCCTGACTCAGCCTTCCTCTTCCCAGCATTCTCCTTGTCTGCTTATCCTGCCTATACTTCCTGCCTGGTACTGGCCAATCAGCATTTTATTTATCAACCAATCAGAGCAATACACATTCACAGCATACAAAATGACATTCCACATGACCATTTACATGGCATGAACAAAGAGCCCTGTCTCCTCTCCAGGTTGGTATATCAAGGGCACTTTGAGTATCCTCTGTCCATTACTTGATGCCTAGAAAAGGAAGAGCTACAGGTTTTCTCTGCAAACTGGCTTCCTTCATGGTCATTGATGCTGTTCTCTTTGTGGTCCCCAATCTCAAGCCACTTCCCTTAAGATCTGAAATGCCATAAGAAAGGAGGGAAGGAGCATCACACTTGATTCCCTTGGAGACATAAAATGGTGCAGCCCAGAGGGTTGAGTGGGTCAAGGTCTTGGCTCCCAAGCATGAGGATTACAATCTCAGGGTTCTGCTGAGAGAAATGAGGGAACCACTTGGCTTTCCTTCTCCAAACACAAGCTGGTAAAGATAAGTGCCTAATGCTGTCCTCTGACCTTCATATGCATGCATTGACAATGGCACCCCTTATAAATACAACCCCCCCC
>CABHPH010000574.1:6690-43989 GCA_902168325.1 Peromyscus nudipes
GGCTCTGCCTCCTGAGTGCTGGGATTAAAGGTGTGCGCCACCACCGCCCAGCTTAACATTTTTTAGCTTTTAGTATTTATACTTCATATTTATCTTTCTGTTGTCCAACGTTTTTTATTTCATTTTTTAAGCATTATCAATTATGAACAGGGAGTGTTCTACTTATTTTTTTGTTTACATGTCAAGAGATTAGTTGTTTTAAAGTATTCACTCAGTAGTATATACATTTGATTGTGCATTTGCTATAGCAGTCAGCTAAAGAAATAAAAATAGGAGTAATGAAATATAATTACATTACGAACTAAGAATAAGACAGGAGACATTTAAATATCCCTCTACTATATATAACTTTGAGTTAAGGTACATACACTTTTTTTTTTTAACTAAAAACATGCCCTAATACTATTTAGCAAATCCTGTTTAGCTGAGCCCACAATAAAGCTCATGTTATCTCCTGCTTTTAGACCATAACTCAGACGTCAGTTACTTTATTTGCCTATATAATGTGATGCCCACCTCTGAACAAGGCATACAAATTTTCACTCGAATACCTCAGACCATCTACTTTGTAGATGCTGTAAGAGAAATCTTTAAAGAACAATTCCAATTAAATTTTATGCTGTTGAAAAGCTGATTTTCTCTTCTCCAAATGAAACTCAAATTCCTTAAGAATGACATTTATGCTTTGACCTTTTCGGTCTTGTCGATATTTTTATTTAATTCTGTCCTGTCTGCCTATTTCTCAATACTCAATTCTGCAGGCTTTATCTTAAATTCTAAATTTTCTGTTAGGTTTCCCCATTTTTTCTTACTCTACATAATTTTTCCCCTATCAGAATTTGTGTAGATTCTTTTTCGTCTTAATTGCTGTTTGCATTATATTTCAGCTATGGCATGTGTGTTTTACAGCCTTTATTAGATTTAAGCTTTTTGAAAATTGGGCCTTGATGGTTCATTGTTCTGTCTTCCCACAGCTCCTCCTTTGCCTGGAGCTTTTGCTTTGTAGCAGGTACTCTTGGGACCCTCTTTGTTCCTAGGATTGAGTGATGCTGTGAAGGGTATGAAAGAGGCCGACCTTTAGAATGGTGTGAGCTATCCTGACTTGCTCTTCTTCCTCTTGACTGTTAGTTATACAGCTTACACTCAGGTCATCCATTTGTCCAACAAATTGTAGCACCTGAGCAGCCTTTCTTTTTCTTACCTGTTTATGCATTCTTTGAAGTTTATTCTTCTCATAGAAATTTTTAATAACTATTTAGATATAAAGGGTTGATTTTATCCAGTTTTCATATAATCTTTTATTATTTGTTATTAGCGCATCCTTTGATTTATTGATTTGAATTTCATCATATTGATTTAAGTACTCTATTCCTATATTCCAATATGTTGGTGCCCTTAAGATGTACCTTTAAAATATAGAGCAGAAGGTTCTATAAAACAGTACATTATAAAAGTACAAGAAAAACACTATATTAAGTATAGTTGTTTTTTTTTTTTTAATTGAGACAGTCTTATGTAGCTCAGGCTCATCTCTGAAGCTTCCTTGAATTGGTATCAGGTCTTACCCCTACCCCCCAAGTGCTGGGATCATGTGGATGTGTACCAACACACCCTACACAAGTACAGTGTTTATTTTTAATATTTCTTATTGTGTATGGGAGAGTAGGCATGCTCATACCACAGCACGCCAAGCACAATGTGGTCAGAGGACAGCTTTTGACCTCTGGTAGTCATTTGTCTCCTTCCATCACGAGGGTCCCTCAGATCAAACTCAGTTCATCAGGCTTCGGCAGCAAGTACTTTGACCTGCTAATTACCTTGTCAGCCTTTGCGCCCTTGAATCTGTCAGATGGTCAGGGTGTGTGTGTGTGTGGGTGTGTGTGTGTGTGAATTAATGGGGGGGGCTTGGATGTGCTACATAATCATTGTATCACTGAGCTATATCTGTAACATGCAGGTAACCTACTTTTAATTTCATTGCCTAGTCATACTATAAACTGTTGGAAGACATATTAAACTCAGGGATTGAACTTTCTGTTAAAATTGAATAGGCTATTTCAAGCAATGCTAGTGAATCAACTGAATGACAGAAAGACGCGTTGGTCCTTTTAGGTTAGAATAATGGACAGATATAATTACTGGTAAATGAAGTCATACTTTTCTCTGAAAGCTGACTTCTTTCTCTGATGCTCACTCTAGTATGATAGTATCTGGAGATGTGCATTACAATGTGATTTAGAATCAAATGCATTCTCTGTTTGACCATTTGCTTTTTTAACCTAGGCCAAGTTTTCTGTATAGATACTTTTATAAAGAGAAATAGAAAATGTGTTTAAAGTTCAAAATAGTTACGGAGTGATGTAAAAATGATAAAAGTAGACAGTGGGTGGGCTCTTTGCCACAAGTAGGAAGTATATTGATTTAGTGTTGTTAAAAGAATAACCAGTAGACTTTAAAATGGTGAAAGATCTTGCTGAGCTCAGTCTCTTCATTTGGAAAACAATTCAGTAAAATAGAATTTTGTTTTCCAACCCTGTGTTTTCAAAGGTGATATGAAGAAATTCCAAATTTATTACTTTCTAAGTTTGAGAATTCTAACTTCTCATATGCCCTCCCACCCTCTTTCAAAACCATCGCCTCTTCTGTAGCTATCTTATACATACGTGCACACACACACACACACACACACACACACACACACACACACACACACTGATGTTGCCCTTATTAAGTTCTTTAAGACGTCTCTGGTAATACTAATAGCTAAATCCTAAGATGTTATTAGTGATTTAACACAGCAGCAGTGTCTCAGTCATGTGGAATCAAAATGGATGTTTCTGTGCTGGAGAAATGGCTCAGCCACTGAAGTGCTGGCCTGCAACAATGAAGACTTGAGTTTGATCTCCAGAACCCACATAAACAGACAGGCATAGTGGTATGCACTTGTAATCCCTGACTGTGGAGACAGAAATAGGAAGGGTCCTGGAGCTAGCTGGACAACCAGTGAGCTACAGGCAAATGAGGGACCCGTCACAAAGGAGGTGGGCAGGTGGGCAGCCTTCACCGGGGTGACTCATGGGGTTGAGCTCTAGCCTCCACATATGGGGGCAAAAAAAATATGCACCTACTGACCATGTTGAATTTTCTTGGGACCATGTTGAATGGGATGTATAAGAGAAATAACTGGATATTATTCTTATTTAGCTCTGTGGTGTAAATAGCCTAGTATATGGAAATCCTTGAAGAGAACTGTACTGTAGAGAGTGTGGTTCAGTGCTGGGCCAGGAGGAAGATTGGTGAACATCCAGCTTGTCTCTATTATGTGGAGTAATGTGGAAATAAATTTTTGTGAAGAACTCCTCCATATATTAACCTTTTAAATCTTAGCATGAATGGCAAGTATTGTCTAGTTTCTCCTTAAAGTGGGTAAAAGTTAGAAATAGAGACATTTATTACCATATTGTACATAAAGAGTTTCTATAATCTCATAAATAATGTATTGAGGTTTGTGGCTATTATGGTTGTTGGTAGAAGATAAGGATGCAAAGATTCCGTCATCAGATTTTAAGAATCTCTTTCTTACGTAAGTGGCTGTTCCTGTCTACATTAATAACAGAGGGATATGGACCAGGAGAGCTCAATTTTCTGAAAGCTAACAATGAGTCAAATGCTTTTATGCTTTTAATCTTTTAAAAATCTTGCCAGCAATTCTGAGAACTGTACTATCCATTATAATAATATAGTCAATGAGTCTTGGGACTGCCGAGAACTCAAGGTCACATGAAATAAGCTCCAGTGAAACCTCACTAGAAGTATGAAGACAAGGGGCTCCTTAAAATCCTAAGACAATGGACACTAAGAGCAGATGACGTATTCAAAAGTGTCCACACAGAAAACAGGAATAAATTTAGATACATTCATAAGAATATTGCAATGCTGGGTGGTTTTTTTGTTTTGTTTTGTTTTGTTTTTGGGTTTTTTTTGTTTTGTTTTGTTTTGAAATTGTAAAAATCTCTGTAAAGATACTTTGAAGAGAAAAGACTTTCATGTACACTGCGATTATTAAATACGGAATTAGTAGAATGATTGTGACTTAAAAATATGCAACTTGAAGACAAATTTGAGATTCTGGTAGAAGCAACTGGAGATTACTTGCTATAGTCGCATCCGTTGCTTTTCTGTAACACAAGTGTTGTGGCCAAGAAACCATTGTCAAGTGAAGTGTTTATCCTTCATGTTTTCTTCTAGGAATTTTAAATTTTGAGTTGTATGTTTCAATCTTTGACACAATTTGAATTAATTTCTATATATGATACAAGATAAAAGTTCAGCTTCAGTTTTTATACATGTATATCTGGTTTTAAATGACTAGCTATAAAAAGGAAGAGACACAGAAGTATTGAAGTGTGTTAAAGGTTTTTATAATCGTTACATTGGTGTAGTAGCTTTCCTTTTGTGTTTGCTTTCTTATGGGAGAGTGTTTTGAGACAGTGTCTTGCTCTGTGGTCATGGCTGACCTAGTGTGTTAAAGGTTTTTATAATCATTAAATTGGTGTAGTAGCTTTCCTTTTGTGTTTGCTTTCTTATAGGGAGAGTGTTTTGAGACAGTGTCTTGCTCTGTGGTCATGGCTGACCTAGTGGTATTCTCTGAAGCACAGAGTGACCTTGAATTCATAGCAGTCTTTCCTCAGTCACCTAAGTGCTAGGATTACAGGCATGCGTCACCATGGCCACACAGGTGCTAGAATTACAGGCATGCATACCTTTTTCATCTACGTTTGTATATGAGCTTTAAAAAAAAATACAACTTTAGCAGTGGTTTTTATAATGTTAGGTCTTTTCCTGAAACCCTTCCACTGTCCCTAACTTCTCTTAGAAACTGCCATTTGGAATGATATAACTAACAAACATTGTTTTAAAAAATAAACAGTAAATAAATTATTTGCTCCTTCTCACTTTCCCCCCTGGATATCAGTTATTATTATTATACAGCATAGTAAAATGGCAAGTAATTGAAAAGAATGTTGCTGCTCTTTAAAACGTACTTTAGAATCATCCAGGTGGGGTTCCAGAAATGGAGGCCTCTAACTGTAGTGTTGTGTACCTTCAGGACTTCAAAAAGCAACCAAAGTAAAAAGAAAGGTCCACGGACTCCTAGTCCACCTCCTCCTATACTGGAAGATATCATTCTGGGGAAAAAATACAAAGAAAAATATAAAGTGAAAGACAGGATAGAAGAAAAACCAAGAGATGGAAAGGACAGAGGTCGAGATTTTGAAAGGCAAAGAGAGAAAAGAGACAAGCCAAGGTAAGTAGAATTGTTTAGTCAATGTTTATGTGAAACCAAGATTCCTCACTGCAGAAGCTGTGGGGCATAGGTGGATAGATTTTTTTAAATTATCGTTTTCAACTGTGTATTGTTTAATAGTTTCCACAGTGAGTCATGAGTTACATATTATTTAACATCAAATGATCTTAGTGTCTTTACTAAGTGAAAGTTGAAAATGATAACCATATTGGATGCATAAAGTTGCATGTATGGACAGCAGTATGAGGTAGATCTCTGGAATGTCATTCTGTACATCTGGGACTGCATTCATCACACAGTACTCTACCACACACCATTCTGGTGTCTCTGAATTTAATGGCTTTTGATTCCTCATATGTAGAATCATTCAATATTTGACTGGAATATTTCATTTAGTATAATGTCTGGAAAGCTCATTCATATTGTAGCGTTGGCAGAGTTTTCTTCTTGGTAAGGCTGAGTATATTTCATACGGCGCAAATCATACTTTGTTTCTTTCCCATTTTGATGATGTTTGTTTATTTTTCTAACCCAATTGCTCGGGCTAAGATTTTGCAAACTATGTTGAATAGAAAGAGCACCCTTCCTGTAGTGCTTGTCTTATAGGAAAAGCTTCCATCTTTTTCTGTTAAGTGATATGTTAACTCTGGACTTTTCATAAATGGCTTATTGATTATCGTCATCATTATTTCAAACAGGGTCTCGTTATGTAGCTCTAACTGCCTTGGAACTTGCTATGTAGACTAGGGTGGCGTGGAACTCACAGAGGCCTTAAACTGTGCCTCTTGAGTGCTGGGATTAAAGGCATGTGCTACCATGCTCAGCTCTACTGAGTACTATTAAATGTTGTTGTCTTTTGTCAGATGTTTTTGTGAGTTGGTATGCCTGAGTGATTGTTTCCTCCTTTTAGTTAATGTGGTATATTTTATTAGTCATTTTTCAAAATGTTCCACTACCCTTGCATTCTAGGAATAAATCCATTTGGTCATGGTGTATATACCTTTAACATGCTGTTCAAATTACTTTGCCAGTACTTTATTGAAGATTTTTGCATGTGTATTCATTTTCTTCCTTGTTTATAAGATTTGTGAAATACAGCTTTGATGAGAGCCAGATTCATCATCCTTGATCAGTTTTCAGATTAATTGATCAGATTAATTCTTCTGTAAATTTAATGCTTCCTTTGAAAAAGCATAATCTCCTTCCTTCTTCCTCTTTCTTTCTCCCTCAAACAGCTGGAATTTTAAGGAAGTAGGGAGATAGCTTGGTGGTCTGTAAGCAGGAGAACCTGAGTTCAGTTCTCAAATGCCAACAAGAATCCAAACATGTCTGTAACCCCACCACTGCGGGGTGAGACAGATGGGTCCTGAGGGCTAGCTGGTCAGCCAGCCTAGCTGACGCACTGACGTCTAGTTCGTCAGAGTCCCTGTCTCAAGGCAGAGATTGTTAGAGGAAGTTACTCGACATCCTGCTCTGGCCTTCTTATGCATCCCTCCCTTCCAAAGAAGGATTTTAATACAAAAACTATAGGAGAGAAAGGCACAAAGAAAGGATACAGTACTCATTTTCCATGACAGGTGTGGGCTTCTCAAGAGAGTAGCCGGTCTTTTGAGTTTTAATGTGATCAAAATTTTGAAGTTACACAATCAGGGCAGACATTTTACGTGACTCTGCTTTGATACAAAATCCTAAGCAAGTTACTAGGTCTCTGACGTTTTTTCAGCTACAAAATATCCATAATACTCTTCATTGAGTCCAAGTCAGGACTAAATGAAGGAATACTTCTTAAAACTAGGCTAAAATGTTCAAAATATATGAACACTCCATGGCAGAAACTTGGGATTTACTCTTGGGATTATGCTCTAAAGTTGACTAGATTCTTATCTCCTGTTTTCAGTGGAAATGCTTATGTATTTCTACTGTATTTTAGAGCAGGCCAGCTCCATTGCTTAGCACATACCTCTTACATAAACGTGGGAATCAGGGTCCAGTCAGCCAGGACCATAGCTGCCACTCCCTGTCTTAATCTGCAGTCTTTTTGTTTTCATAATTCTTGGTCATTGGCTTTTTTTTATTTTTATTTAATTTTTTATTTTTTTTTAAGAGCAAGAGAAAGAGGATTGATCTCTGTATTATGTAGCTCTGACTGTCCTGGAACTTATTCTGTATCCCAGGCTTGTCTTGAACTCACAGAGATCCACTTGTCTCTGCCTCCTGAGTGCTGAGATTAAAAGTGTGGGCTAACATGCCTGGCTGGCCATTGACTTTTAAAGTAGTAGAGGAGAAGAAAATGTAAGGATCTTTAAATGAACGTTTTTCTGAAACTTAAAAGAGTATATGAGAAGGAAATATGGTTAAGATGATAAAGCCATTATTTGGTGATAGATTGGTATTCTGGCTTTAATGTGGTGTTTTGATTATTTTAAGCTTAAACTGTAGTTTTCCTTTTAGGCACCAAGATCTACTAGAAATGGACTACATGATACTTTTAAAAGATACTGTAGATTAACTGGGACTTTTGTATGTATGTTCTTTGAGCCGATGATGAAAGAATATTATAGATACTCTTGAATGGTTTCTAAATGTAATTTAGAAAGTTTATTGCCAGACAGGCATGTCTCAGATGAGCACTTCTGCCGGTCTTTCAGTTCCATCAATCTTCTGATTGCAGACTTGGCTGTGTTGCCGTGGCCCCACCAGCCACTGTTTTCATGCAGGAACCACAGTGCCAGATGCCAGCTACTTACTTGTCTCTTTATCTTGGCCTTGCCACAGAAGGAGCACGTGTACTTGGCATGCTAGCTGATTTCAGTTTTCTTCACCATTTTCCAGAGGGAGGCACCATAGTGGGTCCTAGATTTCCTAATGATCCCTACCTTCTTGGTGCATTTAGCCATATCATGAGAACCTAAGCCCAAGAGGACCTGGAGAAGACCTCTTGAATCAGTTTTCAGTGTATCCCTGAAACAAATTAAGAACTGAATTCAGTCGCACTCATTTCATTTCTTTTATTTTTAAATACTTTTTATTTGGGGGAATCATAATATAATTACATCATTTCTCCCTACCCCTTTCTCTCTCCAAACCCTCCCATGTACTTTTCCTTGCTCTTTTTCAAATTCAGGGCCTTCTTTTCTTTGCTGTGCGTGTGTGTTCTTAACTACATAAATAGAACCTTCTCAGTCTGTATAATGTTACTTGTATGTGTATTTTCAGGGCTGACCATTTGGTATTGGATGACCAGTTGATATGCTCTTAGGGAAGACTGTTTCTCCTGCTTCGAGTATTTGTTAGTTGTTTGTAGTTCTTCGTCTAGGTTTGAGGCCTCCTGAGCTCACCTCTGTCCGTGTCAGCATGTCTCTTGGTGTCATCTTGTTCGGTTATGTTTAGACTGTCCTGTTGGTGAGACTTTGTGGGTGTAGCTTCTGCATTTCTAGGGGATGGAGTCTCACAGAGACTCTGATCCTCTGGCTCTTACACTCTTCCTACTCCTGCAGTGACCCCTGAGCTTTATGTGCAGGGCTTGTGTTGTGGATGTATCTTGGGCCTGGGCTCCACAACTCTGCATTTTGATTGGCTGTGCTCTTCTGTAATGGTCTTGTGTCCTGTTACACTTGTGGGTCTAAGGACACATACTTAGAACACAATTAGGGATTAGTCTGGCTTAGTAAAGTGACTGCTCCAGTTCATCTCAGAGATTTTCTCCTAGAGCTTTTGTTTGCACTTACTCATAAATCACTTACATCTTTAAAAGGTAATGCCTTGTAATTTTAGAGCATTGTGAATTAAAATGTACCCTGTGTTCTTATCTATACTTCCAGCTTTAACTTTATATCCCATCTTATTTTTAAGGACTTTCCTTGGCTGGAATTGAAAACTCTTAAACAGGTTTCTTGTTGTTCTTCCTAGGTCTTCCTCCCCAGGACAGCACCATTCTCCTCTGTCTTCTAGACATCATTCATCCTCTTCCCAGTCAGGATCGTCTATTCAGAGACATTCTCCTTCTCCTCGTCGGAAAAGAACACCTTCCCCATCCTACCAGCGGACTTTAACTCCTTCTTTACGACGTTCTGCCTCTCCTTATCCAACACATTGTCTGTCTTCTCCTCAGAGAAAGCAAAGTCCTTCAAGGCATCGCTCTCCATTGCGAGAGAAAGGGAGGCATGATCATGAACGGACTTCACAGTCACATGATCGGCGTCATGAAAGGAGGGAAGGTATACTCTGTATTTGAGCTTTTTGTTTTTCAGAGTTCTAATACTTTATTTTAAAATTGCACATCCATATTCATCATTACATAAGAAAGAGAAGAGGGTTGTGTTGTATTGAGTCTTCTGTAACATGCAGACTGGGTCAATAGCCAGTGCTTAAACTCAGAGAATTGTAAAGTATTAAGTATGTACAAGTAGGCACTTAAGTATGTAAATTGGTGCCTCCTACGCTGTTTTAATGAGTACTTTTGGACATCTGAGTGTTGATGTATCACTCTCTACTTCCAAATTTTTTTTTTTTTTTTTTTTTAGAACAAGGAGACAAGTGAACTGGGGACTTAGTGGCAGAGCACTTGCCTAGTATTTTTGAGACCATAAGGTTGAGTCCCTGGCACCACAGAACGTAGACAGGCAACCCCAAGGAAGATGGAAGGAAGGAAAGCCGCAGATAACTGATCCGAGTTTAGAAGCGCAGGAAGGTGTGATAAAGGAGGCCAGGGGAAGCTCCCAGAAGGTCGGTGCAGTTAAGGGCTGGAATTTCTAGATGGAATCAGAATGAAGAAGTAGGAAGGCTTGGGAGTGTAGCCCAGTGGTGGAGCTCTTCCCATGTTTGAGTCCTAAACTTGGCTCCCCAGCACCCCATAAAAAAGTTTTCCTTTCTGGATCCCTGAAAGATAAGTTGAGGCAGATGTGCTCTACCAGTTCAGGCTGGATGGTGTATAGATTAAAGCTCTCATCTCTTCCTACTTTGTGTGTTGTGCTGTCTGTGTGCACATGTGAGCCTTAGGTGTACATGTGTCATGTGGAGGCCGGAGGGTGCGTCTGTTGGTGTCTTCCCCTATTATTCTCCACCCAATTTTTGAGACCCTCGCTCGATGAACCTCAGCTCACCGAGTAGGCCAGACACCCCAGGGGTCCTTTTGTCTTTACCTCCCCATCACCAAGATTACAGGTTTAATTTTGTCACTTACCATTATTCTCTCTCTGTTTAAAACATGAATCTCTTTTTGTAATAAAATCTTAAAAACTGTGTGTGAAATGTATCATCTAGTTCCCTGAAACTGTAAACAGAATTAGAGTTGTTTCCTAAATGTTACAGAAACTCGAGGCAAAAGGGATAGAGAAAAGGACACCAGAGAAGACCGAGAGTCAGAACACGACCACAGGGATGACAGAGAACCTCGAGACAGCCGAGATCGGAGAGATACTAGAGATCGCAGGGAACTGAGAGACTCCAGGGACATCCGGGATTCCAGAGAGATGAGGGACTATGGCAGAGACACCAAGGAGAGCCGTGACCCCAGAGATTCCCGATCAGCTCGGGATGTGCATGACTACAGAGACCGTGAAGCTCGGGATGTTCGGGATGTTCGGGATGTTCGAGATGTTCGGGATGTTCGGGATGTTCGAGATGTTCGAGATGTTCGAGATATTCGGGATGTTCGGGATGTTCGGGATGTTAGAGATGTCCGAGATGTCCGAGATGTTCGGGAAGTTCGGGATGCCCGTGATGCTCGAGATGCCCGTGATGCCCGTGATACCCGAGATGGTCGGGATGGCCGGGATGGTCGGGATGGTCATAGGAAGGACGATGCATACCAGGAAGAAGCCCGCAGTTATAGCAGAAACCATCTGAGAGAGGAGAGTTCTCGGGTTGAGCTAAGGAATGACTCTAGAAATGAGTCTCGGAGTGAAATTAGAAATGACCGGATGGGCAGAAGTAGGGGAAGAGGGCCAGAATTGCCTGAAAAGGGTAAGGTTTTTGGCATGTTAATGAACTGTATCTTGAATATTCACATAGAAAGCATTAAATATCTAAGGTTTCTTTTCTAAATGTATTATTACCTACATTTATTGTTAGTATTTTGTGAGAGTAATTTGCAGTCAGTTGAATTCCATATTGGAATTGCTAACTTGAGTAGAAAAACCTAATTACTAACTTAAGTAGAGTTAGGTGTGTCATGCTCACTGTACTGACTATTGTAGAATACTGTGAAAATAGCTACAAGTGCAACAGAATCACAAGAAGGTAATTTCTAATAAACTGGTGTGAGGGGATCAAATGATTATTCAAGGAGAGTTAAAATGATGTATTTTCAAAATTGTTGTCAAAATAATTGATTTATGTATTCAGTATTTATACTGTTTCAAACCATCATGTCTCATTTTCTTAATCCAAATATCTGAAATATTTTTGACTGCAAACCACTGAGATTTAGTTAGTTTGGCCTCTCTCCTCATCCACTCCTCTAACCTCTTTCCAAGCACCGCAGACTCCCATCTCTTGGGCCTCCTGCTGGCTTGCCGCTCTATCCCTGTTGGGTAATTCACATTTAAGTGTGAAGGTCTTTTGGCTTCTTTGTAGGAAATTTTCTGTTTCTTTGTTTGTTTGTTTTGGTCTGATATATAGCCTAGGCTTGCCTTGAACTTGAGATCTTCCTTGCCCCTCTTTCTCTAGTATTGGAAGTATAGACATGCCTAGCCTCTAGGCTTTTCTTCATCCTTTACTTTTTCATGTAAATATTAGAAAAAAATTGCAATTTCATGAAAAACTGTTGAATTTTTATTTAAAACATGTTTAGCATATCAATGTATGCCTTTTCCCATTAAGATTTTATGCATATTTAAATTTTAAAAATCACAGCTGGGGTGTGGTAGTACATGCCTGTAATCCCAGGCACTTGGGAGGCAGAGGCAGATAGGTCTCTGTAAGTTTGAGGTCAGCCTGGTCTACAGAGTGAATTCCAGGACAGCCAGGGCTACACAGAAAAACCCTGCTTCAAAAAACATAAATAAATAAATAAATAAATAAATAAATAAATAAATAAATAAATAAATAAATAAATAAATAAATAAATCTATTGTGAAGGAATTAAGGATTCAAAGGATATTACAAAGAAATGAAAGGGAAGCTTCTGTGTACTGGCTTTGCCAATGTTAACATCTTAACACAGCATCAAAAGAAGAAATTAACACGGCCACAAAGCCTGTGTGCATATGTGAGTGTGTACATACTGTCACATGAGTAGTCATACTGCCTTCTAATCAGGTTAATCATTATACCATTGAAAGATTCCCATGTGTTGCTCATTTGTAACCACACCCGTTCCTTCCCCATCCTGGACTCCTGTAACCTCTAACAGGTCTCTTGTTTCATGAATGTTTTATAAATGAAATCATGCTGTATGCATTTTGACACTGGCTTTTTTCATTTAGCACAATATTCCTGGGGTACATCCAGTTTGTTGCCAGTCTTGTCTTCTGACCAAGTGTGATTGTATGGTAGATTTACATCATTTGTTTAACCCTTCACTGCTGAGAGAAGTTCAGGTACCTTCCAGTTTGGTGAATGTTAGGAGTTAGATTACTATGGACAATGAACTTTTTTTTTTCACATCTTTCTTTGTTGGGTTTTTGTTTTGTTTTGGGACTTAGGTCTCACTGTAGCCTGGCTTTGATCTTCTGTTCCTCCTTCCTCTTCATCACAGGTGCTGGGGTTATAGGCTTGTTCAACAATGCCTACTTCCCATGTCTTTTAAGAAAGCTCAGATACCATCTCATGTTGTCAAATTACCTTGGTTCTATATTGGAATATTTTCACAATAAACATACAATTAAAGCAATAATATATATCCCCATTTTTTCCAGTTTTTCATGCTGTATCTATATTAAATATGAAGTAGGTTTTTGTTTGTTTGTTTGTTTTACTGTTTTGGAAGTTAGTTTAAGTCAGTCTTATAGCTGTATGCTCCCATCAGATGACTTCCTTATAGATAGGATAAACTTTGGCTTAGCTTACTGTGATATAGTCAGTCCTTAGACAGCTTGGGTTCTCTGGCCCACATAGTGTCTTTGTTGTTGTTTTGTTTTGTTTCTTCGACAGTGTATATAACATTTAAAAAAAAATTTAAAACTTTATACTATTTTTGAGGAAAGATTGTGACTGATTATCTTGTTGCATAAAATGTGTCTGTTGAATATTTTTGAACTTCCTTTGTGTAGGAAGTCGAGGCACAAGAAGTTCCCAAATGGATAGCCACAGTAGTAGCAGCAACTACCACGACAGCTGGGAAACTCGAAGTAGCTATCCTGAAAGAGACAGATACCCTGAGAGAGACACTCGAGATCAAGCAAGGGACTCTTCCTTTGAGAGAAGACATGGAGAAAGAGACCGTCGTGACAACCGAGAGCGAGGTTTGTCCCATAGCCGTGTATCCTTTAGTGCTCTTTAAATGGGCATCCAGCCACTTTTAACAGGAAATGGGGTTTGGGATCTATACTTGGTTACATATTTGAAGCTGTTCATATTTTGTGTGGTACAGGAGTGATTATGTAAATAGCTACCAGCACCTAATCAACAGATCTGAAGAACTTGGGTTGCCCTATTGCTTGTGAATTATTGTCTGCCATTACCAGTTAAACCCCTGTAGCCAAAGGTCCTGGCTACTCAATAATTAGCTGTTGTCAGTCCTTTTTCAGAGTGTCAGAGATCAGCTAAGGGGGGTGGTGGTGGAAGGAAGGGAGAGAGAGAATTGAGGGGGGGGTCCATATGGTGATGATAGGGCTGAGGATTATCCAGAAAGACATGTGTATATTCTGTCCTGAGAATCTGTACTTGATGCAGCTAATTTCTTTTCTACATCTTAAATAGAAGTTTCCTGATGATCTATTAGATGATCTTTAAATCAGTTTGAAGCAGGATTACTAGGAAGTACATAAGAACAGAGTCTCTGTGATACCATCTACTTACCTTAGAGTGTTAATTAAACATCAAGGAAAGATATTTAAGTAGAGGTGTAGAGGCAAGAGAAGCACCCGGCTTTGCAAAATGATAAACAGATTCTACTGAGAATAAAGAATAGGTACAAATCCCTGAGATGGGAAATAACTACTCTACCATGTCCCAGAGTATAAAAGAAAACTGGTATGGCTATAGTATGCTGAGCAGGGGAAAGGTGGAGGGAGGCTGAGGGTGGCTGTATGCTCAGACATAACTTGTTCTCACTTTCACAGTCAGAGTAGGGCATACACAGACAGCTGAGATGGGGTCATTGCCACGACTATGTAAAGTTCTGTCAGGCAAAGTAACAATCCTGTGGAATGTCAAGAAAGCCCCCTTAAGCATTAGCCTAGAGATTGTGTGAGCTTGCAGGAAGCAGTGGGAAAGTGTGGACTTGGTATTGGTGGCATAAATAGGCATACAGGCCTGAAGAGACTCATCTGCTCCCAAGTAGCAAGCATTAAGTTATGGGGCTGCAGTGTGGGCTCCTGTGATTGGTAGCAGAGCAGCTGGAGGAAACGACTAAAAAGGGACTATAGCACAGCCATAAACAGCCTCTAAACCAGACTGGATGGTCAGATTTCATTGCTTTTTCCTGGCTACAAGTAACTTTTTTTAAGCACGTGGGTCTGAGTTTTCAAGAGAAACCTGTGCATCTGGTCAGGGAACTGAAGGCAGATACTGACCACTTAGACTGTTGATGTCATCATCTGAGAAGAGCTGAACGAGGTCTGCACTAGGTAGCAACTGTAGAGCTGGGGTCTAGAAAAGAAAGAAGTGTTGGGATGAAATCAGTGTGCCTGTGTGGAAGGGGAGTGGGAAACATGAGGGGAGAGAGCAGAAGGATGGCAGTTTGGCATGGCGCTGTGGCACTCGGTAGAACGTTTGTATTTTTCTTTAAGATAGGAAGTTTTGGCTGGGATCATAAAGGTTTCATCTGTCAGACAGTAACAGGACACTCCGGCTTTTGGTACTGCTGCATCCATGGTCATGGATAGGAACTACTGGGAAACCGCCATACTGGGTGTTGCGTTGTTGTTGTTTTTCAGGTTATTTCATAACGCTGATTTTGTTTAGGATCACCAAACCAGAAAGTGCCCCTAAACCTAGGTCTGTTGGAAAAAAAAGTTGTGATACAATAGATCACATTTTTAAAGTTGTAATGGATTTCAGCAAAAGTAAAAAGGAGTGAGAAAAGCAGACTTTTGGTTTTGCTATTTCTGATTAACTCTGGCAAAATTACCAGAATCACTTCCATGCCATAGTTGCTAAGATTTTACAGAAAGAATAGTAAAGACTCAGTAGGATTTCATTGTGTTTGAGCTTTAAAAGTCTATCAACTTTTGAAATGGACTTAGAAACTCTTTTTTGTTGTTGGTTTTTCGAGACAGGGTTTCTCTGTGTAGCTTTGAAGCCTTTCCTAGAACTCACTCTGTAGCCCAGGCTGGCCTCGAACTCAGAGAGATCCGTCTGCCTCTGCCTCACGAGTGCTGGGATTAAAGGCGTGCAACACCACCGCCCGGCGGGACCTGGAAACTCTTAAGGAATAAATGTAGACAAATCTTATTTTTTTACCTTTTTTTTTTTTGCAAACAGGGATAAGGCAAATTCAAGTTTCTGTAATATTCTGAAACTAACTACTTAATAGACATTCTAGTTGCCAGCCTGTTGAACATACTGTACCATGATTTATTGATTAACCAGCCAGTGGACACTATTCTATAGCATGAAAGTAATCTCCTAGATTGCTGTGTCAGTAGACACAGAGCATAGTCTCCTAGGTGACAGTGTCCTAGATCATGTCACTGTGTTTGCTGTTAAAAGGGTCTGTCTCTTTAGAAAAGAGCCTGTGCCATGCCCCAGGGCTCAGTTTTGATCCCATACTAGTTTCCTATTCAGCCAAGCATTTGAGCAGCATGTATTCAGTTTCTCTGTTTACAGGGTTTGTGTGAAGACTGGGGGAAGAGAAATATGTAAGAGGCAATGAGAAATGATTTTAAATACATCAATAAATGGAATTTTGTAATTTGATTACTTTAAGGTTTAGAGGCATCAGTACCCCTAATTCTAGCTTATTAGAAATTAATGTTGCAGCCACAAGTTTTAAACATTGGTTTGTTCTTTATTTTCTTACTTGATAGCTGTGCTTTGGTGTGAATATATTTGGGGCCGAAATTAGGTGTGACTTACAAGGGAAATTTTTTTCCTCCAGCTCCTATGTTCTACACCTCCTGCTGCCCCTATCCTTTGCCACCAGTGTTCTCAGGTCCTGCTGGGGGGACAGAGAAGAAAAGAGGTGAAGGGTGGAGATGGCAGGAAGTGGGGTTGAAGGAGTGGGCTGCAGACAGGGTAGGAGCATGCAGAGGGAGCCCTACAGAGTGGGGTTGGTGGGAAGCAGAAAGCAGGGTTGCTAAGAGGGCAAATGAACATCGTGTTTAAGAAAGTAGTGTTTAAAGGTTGCGATGATTAAATGAAAAGTTAGTTCAGTACCTGATCTATAATTTGTTGCCACTGTGACCTGACACTATTCTCAGATAAAATTTAAGACTTACCTATAAGTTACCTGACAAATCAATCACTGACCAACTTGATTTTTATTGTAGATCAAAGACCAAGCTCACCTATTCGACATCAGGGAAGGAGTGAGGAGCTTGAGCGTGAGGAAAGGAGAGAGGAGCGGAGAGTAGACAGGGTGGATGAGAGAAGAGATGAGCGGGTCAGAGACAGGGACAGGGACCGAGAGCGAGAAAGGGAGCGGGAGAGAGAGCGCGAACGAGATCGGGAGCGAGAAAAAGAAAGAGAAAGAGAACTAGAAAGAGAGCGAGCTAGAGAGCGGGAGAGGGAGAGAGAGAAAGAGAGGGAGAGGGAGCGAGAACGAGAGAGAGATCAGAGAGATCGTGACCATGATCGGGAGCGAGAAAGAGAGAGGGAACGGGAGAGGGAAAAAGAACGGGAGCGGGAGAGAGAAGAGAGAGAGAGGGAACGAGAACGGGAGCGGGAGCGCGAGAGAGAAAGAGAGCGAGAGCGAGAAAGGGCAAGAGAAAGAGAGAAAGAACGAGAGCGGCAAAGAGAATGGGAAGACAAAGACAAGGGCCGCGATGACCGCAGGGAGAAGCGCGAGGACATCCGAGAGGACCGGACCCTCAGGGACAGCCACGAGGACAGGAAGTCCAAGTAAGGAGGCGGGACTTCGGTGTGCTCCTCAGCTCCACTTCCTGTACCGCAAAGTCCCTGTGTGTGTATGCCTGCGTGTATATATGCGTCATATATTTATTTGGTGTTTAAAATGTTTGTAGTTGTCTAGAAAAATAGTTCTGAGTGCTGTTGATGGATCCCAGGGTTATAGTTTTTCATATTTGTCTATTTTTGTTCTCTCTCCACGTTAAGAAGAATAAATGCAGTCTTCAGACACTGTAGGCATCTTTCATATGGTTTCATGCTTTGATTAATTTTTTTGATGTATTTTTTTTGATGTCTTACAATAGCAATTTTTTTCTGATTTTTTTTTCATATCTAACCAACTCAAAAATTGAACCTAGAAAGTTGGGAATGATGTTACATGTAACCAAAAATAGTTAAATGAGACTAACAATTTCATCTTTTCATTGCTTTCTCATCTCAATGCTCTGAACTTACCTAGAACTTTAAAAATAAAAACACTGTTTCATGTAGGTTTGCTGAATTACCATAGTATTTGTTTTATTATTCTAATTTCAGATTTTCTTAGAAGTAATTTAAATGGTTTCTCTTGTGTTGTAAATTCTGCCCCTTGCTGTGTTAACAGTTTATCCCAAAAGTGAGCAGTTAGGGGATTCTGTAGATGAGCTGTTTGACCGGGCTCGGCAGTGTCTTCTGCTGGTGTCACTCAGCACTGCTTGCTGTGCATCTGCCGTTGACTTGAAAATTCACCAAGGCCTGGAGGGCCCAAAGTGCCTTCATCACAGGTCCAGCAATCCCAGCATCTTATTTCTCCTCCACATGATCCTTTAGCCTACAGTGGTCCAGACTGTGACCCCAAGGCCCCTGATCCTCTCCATGTTCATACAGTGTGGCTTGTAGTCCACATTCTTGTGTATACCAAGTCTGAGCCTACCCAGATTTAAACAGTATAGAAACAGGCCAACCCTTGGAGACAAAGCTTTACACAATGAGTTGCATGAGTTGGGTCCTGTGTGTTGTCATACTATTCCTGGGGCCGCCCCTACGTGTTCACTCATCTGTGTAAGGAGCTGTTCTTCTTCCTCAGCTTTTGACCCTGGTATCTAGAAACAGTGTTAACTCTTAAAAATTTAGAATTTAGTGAAAAAAAGATTAGTTTATGAGCATGTGAGAAAACACCAGTAATTTACCCAAGGTGTTTAAGCTCCTACTCAGTCAAAGTTTAGTTACAAAAGCAAATACAGTAAGTATATGAATTATCTTTTGATTTGTCATTAAGCAAGTAATTCATTTGTTTGTAGACAAAGGGGGTTTATATAGCGCACCCACAGTGTGCACACATGGTACTGGACTTTTGTAACTAATTTAACTCACTTTAGTCTCATGAGAAGGGCTTTTGCTTTTTCTCCAAATTTTAGATGAGAGAACTAAGATTTGGGGACCTCAAGGAACTTACTTAGGTTGCATGGAAGTAATGTGGCTCTAAGTCTGTCACAGCTTTTTAACTTCCAAAATAATTCTAGATTCTTCTTATCCCTCTTCTCTGCATGAGGCATATAAAATTGACGAGCTGTATTATAGAATACATTATTGTATTGATTTTTCTGCTGTATATTATCAGCTTATAGTATGTAGATCTGGCAGGTTTCCCTTGAGTGTTTCATGTGTATGATCAGAGAAATGTCCCTGTGGATTTTAACTCAGTTTTACCTTTTAGCAAAAGAAGTAGAAGAAATTTGAATAAATCCCCACATGCCCTTTGTGTGTACAGCTCTGGCTGCATTGCTTTCCTGCAACGATGCTTCTGCTCACAGTGACGAGAGCTGGTAAAGAACAGAGCACAGAAGTCATTTTTCCATGTGGAACTTTTAACTCGTATTTGTCCAAATTTAGGAAACGCTATAGAAACGAAGGGAGTCCCAGCCCCCGACAGTCCCCCAAGCGCCGGAGGGAGCATTCTCCGGACAGTGACACCTACCACAGTGGGGATGACAAAAGTGAGTAGTCCGTTTTCTGTCTGCGCATGCGCATTGTAGCCATGAGCCATCCTGTGACTTCCATCGTAGCTGATGAGTCCGACTTTTGAAAAATGCCCCTTTTCTCTGCTACTGAATGTTTCCTTGTGTGAGTAAGGTGTGTCAGGAATCCTGTTTTACACACAGCCACTCTCTTCCTAATTTGGGTTGTTAGAGATGTGTTTTTTATCTTTATTGCCATTTTGAAGGTTTTGAAATGAAAAGTGGGTTTGTAGTTTAAATGTGATGTTCTGTTTACTGACCTAATGGGAATGTGACTACTTTTATTTTTGTGTAGATGAAAAGCATAGACTCTTAAGCCAGGTTGTACGGCCACAAGACTCTCGTTCCCTCAGCCCGTCTCACCTCACAGAAGACAGACAGGGTAGATGGAAAGAGGAGGATCGGAAAGCAGAAAGAAAAGAGAGCTCAAGGCGCTATGAAGAGCAGGAACTCAAAGAGAAGATTTCTTCTAGCGATAGGCAAAGGGAGCAGGCAGACAGCCTGGACAGCTCCAGAGCGCGTGCACAAGACCTGATTAGCCACCGCCAGCCTGAAGACCGTGACCGTGACCGAGACCGAGACCGTGACCGCGACCGCGACGGGCCTGATCGAGCCCACGATGAAAAGAAAAAAGCAAAAGCTCCGAAGAAACCTATTAAGAAGAAAAAGGAAGATGATGTTGGACTAGAGAGGGGCAACCTTGAGACATCTGAAGATGCTCAAGTGTTTTCACCAAAAAAAGGACAGAAGAAGAAAAACATTGAGAAAAAGCGTAAAAGATCCAAAGGGGACTCTGATGTCTCTGATGAGGAGATGGCGCCGCAGAGCAAGAAGAAGAGAGGCCCACGCACGCCCCCTCTGGCCATCAAGGAGGAACTGATTGACATTTGCACTGACAAGGACGGCATGCTCGAGGAGGACCCGCTGAAGAAAGAAGAGACAGCCTTTAGTGACTGGTCGGATGAGGACGTGCCTGACCGCACAGAGGGCATGGAATCTGAACACACGGCCGCCGCTGCCACTCCTGGCAGCACCCCGTCCCCGCTGTCCTCTCTTCTCCCTCCTCCGCCCCCTGTGGCTGCGGCCAGTACTGCAGCCACTGCTCTTGCCTCCTCAGCTACGGCTGCCACCACCTCTGCCCTCACTTCCAGCTCCGCCGCCTCAGCCAGTGCCAGTGAAGACTCACACAGAAAATGCCACAGGACACGTGGAGTGGAGAAAGTAGAGGCATGTCATGTGACCCTAGAAGATACACCACATCGCAAGCTGGTGGATCAGAAGAGGAGCAGCAGCCTGGGAAGCAATCGAAGTCACCGTAGCCACACCTCTGGTCGCCTGCGCTCCCCATCTAATGATTCTGCCCATCGAAGCGGAGATGACCAGAGTAGTCGAAAGAGAGTGCTGCATAGTGGCTCCAGAGACAGAGAAAAAACAAAAAGCCTGGAAATCACGGGAGAAAGAAAATCTAGGATTGATCAGTTAAAGCGTGGAGAACCCAGTCGAAGTACTTCTTCAGGTAATGAAGTTGAGTTGTGATCCAGTTAGTGTTTTCTGTGCTAGTGTGTTGGATCCAAATTTTAACTCTAAAGCAGTGCCAAATTGGTTGTTTTACATACTGCCTGAAATTGCGTGCAAGTTCAAAGCAGAACAGAGGCTTAACCATTTCATGAAAATCTGGTCTGTTGCCACCTTAGTACCGCCACTGTGAAGAAGCATGTGCAGGACCTTCGTGATGTGTTTCCTGTTGGAGCTTCTGTATGTTAACTCTTTCCCCTTCCTGCAGCCAGAGCTACCTGTAGTCCATAGAAACTAAGATAGGGAGGAGATCGAAGACTAGAGAGTCGGCTGTGTTAGTGCCTGGACTTCTGTGTTCGGGTTTTGATGCTTTGGTTTGTAGTGAAATAGACAAGGACACTTGTGAAACTTAGTTTAGCACTTCAGTTGAGAGTTTGGATGTATGGGATTACAGAATCTAGAGACACAGAGTATGTCAACAGAACATTAAAAACTATAGAAAGTAGAGAAGTTCTAAGTTTGTTTCTTGCGTTAACTTTCATGTGCATGCTCACTAGATCGCCAGGATTCCAGAAGCCACAGCTCAAGAAGAAGCTCCCCTGAGTCTGATCGGCAGGTCCACTCTCGGTCTGGGTCATTTGACAGTCGAGACAGACTTCAAGAGCGAGATAGGTATGAGCACGAACGGGAGCAGCGGGAGAGGGACCGCAGAGACCCAAGGCCGAGGGAATGGGACCGCGAAGCTGACAAAGAGTGGCCACGAACTCGAGACCGAGAGCGACTGCGGGAACGGGAGAGAGAGCGAGACAAAAGGAGAGACTTGGACAGAGAAAGAGAGAGACTGCCTGCCGACCCCGTGGACAGGGACAGAGACCGAGATAGAACTTTCGAGGCTTCTCAGTCAGAATCTGTGAAACGCAGTGACGCCAAACTGGAGAGTGAGCACGAGAGAGACCTGGACGGCAGTTCCCGGGACTCTGTAGCCGTGGATAAAGAGAGACTGGACAGAGACCTGGGGTCTCTGCAGGGATTTGAAGATGTGAGCAAAGCTGAGAGAGCCGAGAGTCTGGAAGGTGAGAGCACCACTGTTTCCTCTTGTATTGCCTCATTCCCTTCCGTGAAAGTTCCCTGCAAGACTGTGTTTTCTTTTGAAGTCATCCATGAATAAATAGACGAAGTGACTCCATTCTGTTACAGGGGAGTAGATGAGTGAGGAAGGCCTGTGGGAGTCAAAGTGGATTCATTTCAGACCTGTTGTCAAAGACCTTAAGGAAGTAAAGTACTGATTGAAGTGAAAGCTAGGGAGCAGAGCATTCAAAGACAGAGCAGTTGCTTCTGATTGCCGCCTAAAAACCGAAAGGATAGCTCACTTAGGTGCATTACCTGTGGCTTTTAATAACCATCACATCTTTGTCTTTTGTGTAAAAACAAAAACAAAAACAAAAACGAACCGAGCATGATAGCTTACTCCTGTAGTCCTGTCTCCCAGAAGGCTAAGGCAGGAAAATCAGATTCAAGGTCAGCCTGGCTGGCCTGCATAGCTAGACTTGTCTCATCCTGTGACAAAAACTAAAGTGAGGAATTAAATAGCCATCAGTGGTCCCTGTTTGCTAGGGCAGTTGACAGTAAACATGTTGTAACACCAGCCCCTAAAACTGTTGGATGGCAGAGTGGCTGTAGAAGCCTGATGGCGCTCCCTGTCTTCCAGCAAGAACACAGGGCCAGAGCAGCCATTTGGCCCAGTCAGAGCCAGTCTCGAGGCCGTGGGACCTCAGTCCCCACTGCCTGTCTCTCCACCTGTCTTCCACTGTGCCAGAAAAATTGACTCACTTTAGGGAGTAGGTAGGGATAGTGACTTCAGTAAAAGGAAAGTTATTATAATCAGTTCAGTTCGTTACAGTTCAGTGAAATCCAGTTTAGTTATGCAGAAAGTCTAAACCTTTCAAACCCTAGCCCATGATTTCATGTTATTTATACTCAAAATCGAGGTGAAATGTAGTAGGAAGAAAGCTAAGGTAGAAATGTCTTTAAGTCAAATGGTGTGTGTGTGTGTCTGTGTGTGTGTATATGTGTGTGTCTAAAACAGATGCTATTGAGCTATCTAATCAGATAGCCAAGAGATGTAAGCAGTCACCTTTTTAAACCTGTGGGTTTTACTATAGGCTAAATGCTGTCATGCGGCAATTCAGAAGCACTAAAAGATGGTTGTGTGTGTACTCATCCCCAGGCCAGAGACAGACCGACACAGCCTTTCCAGTCTCTCACCTTCCTTCACCCTTCCTCTCCCCTTTCATCATCTCTGCTTACTCAGACTGAACCCTTAATGTGTTACTTGCTGCCTAGAGCTTTCTCCAAGTGCGGCTGTTCTTTGAGCTTCCTTCCACTGTGTTGTGTGTCTATGTGAGCATCCCTGCTCTGTATGGATTGACTTTCCTGGGTCTTCCTCCCGAGTCTTATAAATCACTGTAATCCTTTGTCATCAGAACCAAATCAGGACATACTGTGTTGCCAGTACTCTGCCTGTGTGCATTCTCCACGTAGTAGTCCTGGGTGAATTACATATAGCCCAAGGGAACAGGGAGAGGCTTCTCGGAGAATTCTTTGGAAATTCTGCCTCCCTGGGACTCTCCAGTTTCACAGTCACAGTTTACATCATTGTTCTGACATAACCTTTTTCGAATCCCCGGGTTATTAGTTTTTGTTTTATTTGGGATTTTTGTTTGTTTGTTGTGCTATATAATAGCATTGGCCTGTATAGTAAAACCCCAGTCTTTAGAAAGGTGGGTTGTTAAGTCTAACTCCTAGTATGTCTACTTCCTCATGTAACAAAAACGTCTATCTGAGCTGTCATCGTGTTACATTTTCATCTCAGTCTGAGTCTAAGTAGCATCTGGTCACAAGTTACAGTTCTAGTGGAAGTACAAGCTTGGGATACAACTGAATGCAACTGAACTACTCATTATAATAGGTCCTTTAGGACTGGAGTCACTGTCTTCATCCTGAATGTATCATTTCTTTATTATGACCCCAGGTAATATGGTACAAATATTTAGAAGTGAGTCATTTGCTCTACCATGTAAATATTTTACTCATGGTAGAAAAAAGTGAGTTAGATAAACTTGAAAACCTAAACTCTATTATGTACATTTATTTTTAGAAATGTATTTGTATGATAATATTAGAGATGACTTGGTGGGGATATTGGGAAGGTATTATAGAATTGTGTAGTAAAGAATAATCAGTAAACTGTTGTTGTGGGAGGAGACTCTTCTGTGGAAGATTTATGCGGGGGCCACAGTGATACAGCTTTCCTAAGTTGTTACCCATATGCTGGCATGGGCTTTTCCATGATGCACGTGTCTGAGACCCAGCAGTGCTTCTGTGGATGGATTACTCAGCTGAGAGCAGCACTGAGTCCAGCGTCTGCTGCTGCACCAGCGTCTGAGTGATGCTCTAGATGGCAGCACTGGCTGGGGTGCCTGTGGCCTGTGCCACGAGACACATGCTGCGGATCACCATCAGTGGAGGCTTCGGTGGAGGTCAGAACACTGAGTCTTCAGAAAGCCTCTACCCTGTGCCAGGAGCGCAGAGCCCAGCTGGTGCGATTTAAGAGAGAAAACAGTTGTTGGCGTGTGCCCAGAATTAGGGTGACCAAAGGGATTAATCTAATCAAGATTTTCAAACTGAAAAAAAAATCTAAAATCAGCTATGGTGACCAACCAAGTTACATAGCATAAAAATGTAACTGGCCAAGACGGTGTAAAATCCTGGTCTACACTTCTCTTGTTAGTAACAGCGTCATTGCTCAGCACAGCCACAGAAGGAGGTATTCTCATTATATACAAGCCCACTAAGGTGGCATACGGTGATTTCATAAACCAGCAGTATGATATTATTACTGAGACTAATAGAGTACATAAAGGGATTTTCTTCTGAAAAGTAGAACAACTATTGGAATGATTAGAAATATTTCATAGCCTCATACTTTTTATGCTTCAGATGCATACCCATGAGCCTGTTGTTACAGTTTGAAAATAAGGGTTATAGATCCATAAAATATGTAGCTTAGAAATAATTAAGCATATTTATAGTTTGGGGACTAGGTTTACAACTAGCTCAGCAGGAAATAAAAGCTTAGTCTAGTAATAGTTGAGGGAAAAAAGTCAATAAAATAGTAAAATAGAATTTATACTACTGATGCCAACAAAAGCACCTACTTTCAAGTATATTATTACAGCATTCTTCCAAAAATTTCATTCAGTAAGGAAATGAAAACATTGGGACAGAAAGCAGAATTGAGAGGTAGGGAAATCAGCACCACCTTCATGCCTCACTGTTGGAAAGTTAGTATTATGAGCTAAATGTCATAGTCTAAGATTTGAAATAGCTTTGCAAGTGTTTTCAATTAGTTTATTTGAGTAAAAAATTACTGTAGCTTTTGAAGTTAGACTTTTCTGAATGTTCAAGTGTTATTGTTGAAAATTAAACACACAAAAAGAAGACATGAAATAAGAGGGGAGCTTGTTGAAGAAAGGCTCCAACAGAAAGAGAACCGGGTGGGAAGCAGGGGTGAAAATGGCAAAAAGTCAGTATGTGTATGTATGAAACTGTCAGTTCATACGGGGTACACACTCAACATTACATCTGATACTTTAATTGTGACCTTACAGTGTGTTTGAATATTGCTACTGTGTTTTTAATATTAAAAACTAACTAGTTAAATTTTTATTTTTCAAGTTAAAATCAAGTGTTAGGCAAAGAAATGTAATTTTCTGGTTTAAAAAAAAATTTTTTCACATCCTTTTATTATGTCCAGTAGTTTCTGCCTTTTAGTTTTGCTGTTGCTCCCTCGCATTATTATTATTATTTACATGAACTTAATCTGTCTGTTTAGCAGGAGATGACGAGTCCAAGTTAGATGATGCACATTCATTAGGATCTGGAGCCGGGGAAGGATATGAACCCATCAGTGATGATGAACTAGATGAAATTCTGGCCGGGGATGCAGAAAAGAGAGAGGACCAGCAGGAAGAGGAGAAGATGCCAGGTAATGCATTGTGAGCTCGCAGAAGAACTGGAGTGTGAGTGAATGTGTCCTTTGTTCTCTTCCATGCTAAGAAGTGGTAAGGGGCTCTTAGACTCTTCCTTTAGGTCTTAATTAAGGGAAGCCCATTAGAAAGAAGATTATAATACATGCATCTGTATTCTTTCATCAACACTGCCTGTGAAAGAGTGTCCTAGGGAAAAGCAGGATTGTAAGATTTCTTTTCCAGAGTTTAAGATTCGTATTAATTCGCCCAGAGCCTCACCAAAACCCAGCTGCTTGCCAGTGTCCGGCATGGCAGGTATATGGTACAGGACTTCACAATTGTGGTGGTCTGTGCCAACTTTTTAAACAACTTTCAAAAATAGAATTAGTTTAAGTTTGTTTGAAGACAGTTGACAAACTTCCCTTTCTGCAATATGTCCATTCCATAACTATTGTCCTTCCTGTGGTCTGTGCATTGCCGGCCCACTAGTGAATACTCGGAAGCAGTGGATACCCCTGACATGCTCTGGGAGCCATCTGTCTCAGTCAGGGTCTCAGTGTGCAACTTTTTAATTTATTTGATTCATTTTTTTTATTTTATTTTAGTTTTTGAGACAGGATCTCATGTAGCCCAAGCTGACTTCAAACCCCCTATGTAGCTGAGGATGATCTTCACCTTCTGATTCTCCTGCCTGTACCTCCCCAAACCCTGAGGTTATAGGCATTTGCTGCCACACTTACTTTGTTTATTTTATTTTGTTGTTGTTTTTTTACCGTAGGGAGTTATTTTGATTGGTCTGGATTATAAAATAGGCTTACTTCATTTGTCCTTGTATTTCCTAACGTAGATGCAGTTTGTCACATCATTTTCAATGGATAGTTTGTGTGTTAACATGCACTGCATTACTCTTTTATATTCAGTCATTGATATACTTGCTGGAGATGGGCCATATGCCACAGGACATGTGTGGCGCTCAGAGGGACGGCTCTAGAGAGTCAGTTCTCCTGCCACCGTGTGAGTTCCAGGAATCACGTTGAGGTTGAGGTTGAGGATTGGCTTCAGGCACACTTACTGCTGAGCCATCTCGCCAGCCTCAGCCTGCGGTGTCTTGGTGTAAAATAAAGTCCTGTTCTGTATTCTTTAACTTTTTTACAGACCCATTAGATGTGATAGATGTGGATTGGTCTGGACTTATGCCAAAACATCCAAAAGAACCAAGAGAGCCCGGGGCTGCGCTCTTAAAGTTCACACCTGGAGCTGTTCTGCTGCGAGTTGGGATTTCTAAAAAGTTGGCAGGTTCTGAGCTATTTACTAAAGTTAAAGAAACATGTCAGCGACTTCTAGAGAAACCCAAAGGTAACTTCATTTTGCTTTAACTGTGTAACATATAACATGCTTAACTATCAGTGTGCTCTTGGGAAGCACTCCATTAGGTTGTCTTGTAGAACTTGAGCTCTAAGAACTGTTTTAGGGTTTATATTATCTCTTAAGTTCAAGAAAGGCTTAATTCTGCAGAAAAAAAAAGTTGGAAAAGTAAGAAAATGAACTTTCTGTATCAAAAATATATTTGAGGGCTGACGGTTTAGCATAAGCACAAGGCACTGGACTTAATTCCAGCACTGTAGAAAAGAGAAAATGCTTTTTACAGAAAAGTTCATGTGTCAGAATGCATGGAGGTTTGCTCAGGGCTAAATAATAAAACAGTTCCATGAAATCAGTAGTTTTTTTCTAAGCAGAGTGTGGGTGACTTGACAACCCTTTCATCTGGTAATAAGCAGAGGGACGTACCCAAATGTGAATGTCCAGGTTGAGCCTTAGCAGAATGGTTTGTGCAGTGGGGAAGGTCTCTAATCTGTATTCCAGAGAACACCCCACTGCTCGCCTAATCTCCGTCTGTTTGTGACAGCTGTAGTTGGAATAGTAGTGGACACCACCACTGTCCCTTGTCTGCAGTGAGCAGCAGACTGGTTACTGCAGGCAAGACAGGAGAACAATGCCTGGGCTGCAGCAGCATTGTGTTCTGACTATTAGTATTTAGTCAGAAGATAGTTTATCTGAATTAGTTTTATGGCTTCTGGTGTTTCGGGTTTGTTCTGTGGCCTAATAATAATTTTGTCAATGAGAGGCTAAGCAGATGCTGAAACAAGGGAAGGGAGGTAAAAAGTGAAAGCAACATTGTTTGACAGTTTTATGTTATGTCCCTAAAAGTTGGGGGGGAAAAGAAAAGAAAAGAAATTGGGAAAATCTTTTGTTTTTTTTTTTTTATTTTTTTCGAGACAAGGTTTCTCTGTGTAGCTTTGGATCTTGCTCTCTAGACCAGGCTGACCTCGAACTCACAGAGATCTGCCAGTCTCTGCCTCCTGGGTGCTGAGATTAAAGGCGTATACCACCACCACCCGGCTGAAAAAAATGTTTTTAAAGTGTCATGAGTCCATGTCCTTTCTGCTTGTTCCTATAATCAGTAAAATTCTCAATTTTAATACTACTAATAAATTGTAACTGTGAACATTTTGTAATCTGAAAAGTGACCTAAGGGTTCTTGCTGTACTCTTTTTTTTACTTTGGTTAGGTCTGTGGCCCTCAGAAAACAACCCCTATTAACCTTAGTTGTTTGTTTACTTGATCCTGGCTTAACAAAAATTTCCCTTTTCTCTCTCTCTCTCTCTCTCTCTTTCTTTCTTTCTTGTCAAGTGTTTTCTCTTTCTCTTGCATGATATGATTTAAAGCTAACTTATTGTATCTTAACACATTGTCCCAGGTGTTTATGTGACTTAGACATTTGGCTAACACCTAACTGTGCTCTTAACTGAGGTTGTAGAGGTCACCTTCTCTGCCGTGACTACTTTTGTATCTTGCTATAGAAGAGTCCTGAAATGTAGAACTGTACATGGTAGTTAATGCTAGGCCAGACACTGAATTTGATTTAAATGTTCTCACTTGATCTTTCAAGTCAATAATGAGTGGCCTCATTCTCCCTCTGAAGTCTGCTTTTGATACATCTTAAATTTAAAATAGCATCACACTGTTGTTTTCAGTAAGACTAGCAATGTAACTACATGTTGAAGGTCCTTCACGAGGGACCATTGCTGCTGTCCTTGACAAGTCATTCACTAAGGTGAACTTCAGTAAGTCAGAGGTTCTAGGAGTATTCGGTTAAGTCAGTGCCGACACTTCCCTCTGTCGGGGAGACTTAACGCATGCTTGTTTTTGATTGAAAGATGCAGAGAGCCTTTTCGAGCATGAACTAGGGGCTCTCAACATGGCTGCTTTACTGCGAAAAGAAGAGCGAGCGAGTCTTCTTAGTGACCTGGGACCATGTTGTAAAGCATTGTGTTTCAGACGGGATTCAGCAATCCGGAAGCAGCTTGTGAAGAACGAAAAGGTACCGCGCGGTGGGTGGCAGGAATTGTATATTTTTCATCTTAATTGTTTTTGTGAATTTGCTCTCCTGTCTGCCAGACACGTCAAGGAAGAATTCACATTTCATCCTCAGTAGTATTGATGAGTGCTTGTTGTAAATGATAATTGTTATTCCACACTTGATGCATAAAAAGTTTATTCATTGTGTGAAATGTTTTGCATTTGATAAAAGCTTCTTGGGATAAGCAGGCATATCAGAGTGCATACAAGCATTTACTAGAGAATAATAAAAGTGACTTAAAAGTCAGAAAGGAGAGTTACTTTAGATTTGAGAAGGAGATGATGAGAAATTGAAAGCGTCTAGGCTTTTTAAAGTTGGGAAAGTGGGACTGTAGGTGCGTGTGGTGGACATGGGCAGTATGACAGAAGAAAATTGGTCCTGTTAGAAAAGCATTACTTACTAAGATTTTACAGGACTAGATAGGAAAACATTGAATTTTCTTCCTTTAATATTGCTATCAGTATGAAAAAGAGGCAGATTTGGGGGATTAAATTTATAAATTGAAAATATGTGAACTCTTCTCTGAAGATTAAAATGAACACAGTTTTGAGGAGTGGGAGACATTTTAGAAAGTCAAGTGTGTGGGGCTGGAGAGCTGGCTCAGCAGTTAAGAGCACTTGCTGCTTTCCCAGAGGACCAGAGTTCAGTTCCTAAAACCCATGTTGAGTGGCTCATAGCCACCTATATAACTCCAGCTCCGGGGATCCAGCACCCTCTTCTGCTTCTGTGGGTGTTCTCTCTCTCTGTGTGTGTGTGTGTGTGTGTGTGTGTGTGTGTGTGTTTTCCTTTGTTTCCTCCGCCCCTCTGTCTCTCTCTCACCCCCTCTTCTACCCTCTGTCTGTCTGTCTACCTCTCTCTGTCTCTTCCTCCCCACTCTGTCTGTCTCTCTGTCAAATATGTCTGTCTGTCTTCCCCACAAACGGACTGGCTCAAAATGACTTTTGACAAAGTTAATCATTCTCCTTTGTGATTTCTGTTTTGTATATACTTAATATCTCCTCATTCTTCTGCCTAGGTGGCCATCTCTCCTGGCAGCCTTTCTCAACTCAGCATTTCTCTTGAGAGTATTACCACCCCCCATCCCTAAACATGTATGTAGCGAGTCCTCTCTGCAGTTGGGCACTAACAGCAGTCACCATCATCCTTATTTTTCAGTTGTAAATGATCACTTGTGTTGTGTTAGACCTAGTTCCAGTAAGGAGTGCGGGTGTCCTCAGGATACTGCCCACTTTGTGTACAAGATCTCTCATGGTACTTGTTGGCTCCTTCCCTAATATATCATTGTGTCCCTCAAAAACTATAGTAACCCCTGAAAAATCTCACGGAGAATTGTTTAGAACCTTATACACTGTAATAGAGAGTGCACATAATTAACAAACCATGTGACACATTGTCTTAATAAATGTCTTAATTAACCCATCTGCAGAAAGAATTATGAGCCTTCAGATGTCTCAGTATGGAAGACATCAGCACTAGCTGGGCCTGGTAGCTCAGGCTTGTGGACTCTGCTCAGTAGGATCTTGAGTTGGAGACCAGCCTGGGTTATAAATAGCAACACAAGCTGAAAGAAAGGGACAGAGCTAAAAAACAGTTTCACACATGAAATAGCCTTATGAAGAATACTGAGATTAACCTTTTTGTTACTGTAAAATAGAAGTACAGAACTGGATCCTGGGGAAGAGCTAGATTCCACTCCAGTGACAAAAAAATGGAAAAACTGTTAATCACATATTTGACATTGTCTCTTTATAGGAGAATTACTTTGAAGTATAAAGCACCTTAGGAAAAATAGGGGGGGAGGAGCCACTTAGCTATTATAAATTACTTTAAATATCATTTTAGCAAATAAAAGGGAGGAAATAATAGCAGATTAAGAAAATTGGAGATAGAAGGACATTAGAAAAATAAACGGTGAAACTAAAAGCTGTTTTGTTTTGTTTTAAAGAAATGAATAGTCTCCTAGCTAAAGTGATAGAGAAGAAAACGCCAACAAGCAGTAATGAGACTTGAGATGGTTCTGCAGACAGCACAGGTGACAGGAGAGTAGTGGAGGCCGGGGGATGGCTCCCATGATAGGGGGCTTTCATGGCAGGAGCAGAGCTCTGAGGTCAACCTCAGCCCTGAGCACCAGAACAAAAGAAGGAAAGAAAAAGTGTCCATATAAAGTTCAATTTAGTAGCAATGCGTAGACTGAGTCCTCAGACTACCAAATCGTGTAAGAGGTAATAGAAACTGTAAGTAGCGTTATATCAAGGTTAGTCTAGAGCAGTGGCTCTCAACCCTCCTAATGCTGCGGCCCTTTAATACAGTTCTCATGTTGTGGTGACCTCCAACCATAAAATTATTTTCGCTGCTACTTCATTACTGTAATTTACCACTGTTATGAATCATAGTGTAAATATTTTTGGAGATAGAAATTTGTCAAAGGGGTCAAGACCCACAGGTTGAGAACCTCTGGTTTAGATACTTTTAAAAATGAAATTTCTATTCCTGGACAGTCACACTTGCAAATCTGCTAAATAGCTTCAAAAAAAATTAAACAACAAAGTGAACACTGATTCTACACAGTGTTCCCAGAAAGCTGAAGAAGCAGTTGCTTCTGTCTCAGCTCCAGCATTGCACACACACCAAGAAAACTGCTGCTCATCCTCTCTCTTGAAGATGGTCCTAAAGACACTCAAAAATGTTGAGAAATCAAATCCAGGAATATATGAAGTGAATCCTGGGCCACAATCAAATATCGGTTACCCTGAGAGTGAAAGACTGGCCAGTGTTTTAAAATCATTCATTGTGATCTGCATATCAGACTGAAAAAAAATACATGATCATATCAAGTGATAGTTAAGATTTATTGTTCTCCCCAAGGCTGGCCTGCAGATTTAACAGAATTATAATAGAAATTCAACCAAGATCTCTTTGTAGAGATGAACAAGCTGATTCTGGAGTTTTACAAGGAGTCTGGTCATATCACTTTTACACAAAACAAAACCACTAAAAATAAATGAGAGATGTTACCTACTCATTTCAAGACTTACTGTGAAAAATACATTTAATATAGTATGGTATTGGTAAAATAATATAATTTCAGTTAAATGGAAGCAATCAGATTCCACAAGTAGACAGGCACAAATGTGACCAGTTAAAAGGGGCAGGGGAGAATATAAAATAGTTTTGATTTTTAAAATTGTTTTTATTATGAAATAATCACTCCTCTTCATAAATTAAGAGACTGATAAGAAAAGGAAAAGTCAAATAGTGGGAAACAGTACTTAAAGAATACACTTCTTAAATATCCCAAATATATGAAGATATTCTGAAGAATAAACAATAAGAAAACAACTCAGTTTTTCAAAATGGTGAAATATTTAAACAGATGTTAGGCCAGTGTGGATAGCATTAAGCACATGAACAGATATGTCAACACTAGCCATTAGGGAATGCAATTTAAGACTGCAGCAAAGTCCTATTAATTACCTATATCAGTTGCCAAAAAGAACTAACCTGTTAAGACTTGACCACACTCCTTCCAAACTGAAACCTCCAGTGTTCTTCATCGGCCAGTAGGTGAACTGTAACACAACCCAGACAGTAGATAGTCACTATTAACGAAACATAACCAGTTGTTGGCACCTTGGGCAGCATGCATGAATCCAAAGGCATTATGCTGAAGAGAGGAACTAACATCAATAGGTTAAGCCTGGCCTGTATTTCTGTGACATTCTGGGGAAAGTAAAACAATGGAAGACATCAGTGATTGTCAGCATTAGGATTGAGAATATAGTGTGAATGCTTCATTAAGTAAAGCCCCTGTCTATCCTGATTGTTGCCATGTTTGCATGAATCTGTATTAAACCTCATAGAAACGCACATAAAAGTTACTTTTACTCTGCCATATCTTAGGAAATAAAATACTTTTTGAAAGAATGCAAATGTGGTTCAGAAACCATTCGTAGTCATTTGTATTTGGGATCCTAGAAAGTAAGAGTAATAGTGTAGTGCTCTTGCCCTTTTCAATGCATGTAGCTAGGGGCACGGAACCAAATGTTGGACATGATTGTCCCATCCAGTGTGGCTTTAGGCCACAGGAACAGAGACCCACATCATGTCTGTATGAGGAGTAGCTCCTCAGCATAGTGGTGACAAGCCGGCCTCTAGAAAATGTGTCCAGCTCTACAGCCCAAGTGCTGTGAGACCAGTAAGGAGTGAAGAATGTTTGGCGTGTGAAGGAAAAATGAGGAGGAAGTTGGGATTCTTCTTTCAGAATTTCCACTTTGCCGAGCAAAAGCAAGATTGAATCCAAGTGCTCAGCAGGGATCCCTCGGGATGAGCAGAGCCTCAGCACACCGCCTCTACTTCACTCCAGTGTTGGTTTTCTCGTTAGAAATGGTGGAGTAAATGCAGTTAATTACTTGTTGGGAATTGTTGAGGAGCCCCACTTAGTAAGAGCTAGACAGGGTGCCCTCTGAAGCTTGCTTGCTTGCTTGGTCTTGAGCAGAGTCCTAAATTTGCTTTAACATCAGCAGAGTTCAGAGTCGGTGCTCAGCTAATGTTGGGGTTGGGGTAGAGCTGCCCTGCCTGTCTTTCCCACTATGGTCCAGCAGTGTACAGCATGTTGCTTTTGTTTTCTCCACACAGGGAACTGTGAAGCAGGCATACACCAACACTCCGATGGTAGACAACGAGCTGCTTCGGCTGAGTCTTCGGTTATTTAAGAGGAAGACCACTTGTCAAGCCCCTGGACAAGAGAAGACTGAGGACAGTAAATTAGCACCCTCCAGTATCCAGCAGGAGCTGTGCGTGTCCTAGGCAAAAGCCTGGGCAGCCCTTTGGTTCAGTCTTCAGAAGTGCGGAGTCTTTCTGGAAGTTCTTTGTTTGAAAACATTGCTAATTGCAGAGACAGAAGACTTATCAGCCACACCAGAGTGAAGAACTCCGACCTTTAGAGACATGAGTTTTGGTTCATTTAAGATTTTGCATTAATTTTTATACAGTACTCTCAGCCAAAATAATGTGAAAGCATCTAGATTTAGTAGTTTCGTCTGTGTCTTCATTAAAATTGAAGATTTTAGGAAACCAGATCAGCCCTGCTCTTCCTGCTTCCTATGAATTAAAAGGTTTGTATTCTGGATCATCACACAGAAACTGACCTAAGTCCGAAAGGCCGTGTTGATGGGGCCGCTGCACAAGCTGCTGTGCCATGTACAGAGCACCACGGAGCCGCCACGGGTTTAGGAGTCCGCCTGGAGGCGGTCTCCACCACAGGGGAGCCCGAGGGAGGCTTTTTGTTTTTTCTTTGGAAAATTCTAAAAAAAAAAAAAAAAAAAAAAAAAAGACTGTGATTTTCTACACATGTGCATTGCTACATTGTATATTGGAAGTCTTTGGACTCTTGAGTGGGGTTGAATTGTTCATTATCAGAGACTTGCTATTTTATTTTTAATAAATGTATGTTCCCTTTCCTTATTGTAGATTTCCCTTGCTCTTTATTAATCGGACTCCAGACCCCTAGAAACATGTATCATCAGCATTATAGTTCCATGCTTCACATATTTTCCTCCTTTTGTACTGAGCACTGGACAGCTGCGTATGTGTGTGAGGATATTGGAGCGTGTGCTTCACATCCAGCTCTGTAATTCTGGAAGCAAACTTGTCATCTGAGGGTGAAAATGTGACCACTACATCTCAGTGCTGAGCTGCCTCCATCCCCCCCTTACTTTGTAAAATTTACTTTTTAAAGGGTAAAATACTTCGTTCTCTGTACATCTTTAACTCATGAAGTAGACTCTTCGGAGGACTTGGACTGGACTGCAAGTTCAAGAATTTGGGTGGACAGTGATACTGAGGTGATAATAAAAGAAACGTTAGAATTTGCTCGTGGCTCTTCATGGGGTTTTGTTAAAACCACCAGCCTGTGTTGACTGTCTTTGGTTTCATAGTCCCTTCTCTGAAGATTGCATAACGACACTCGGACAACGTGTCTGTTGAGCTTGTTCTAGGAATAATGTGCTTCTCAGTGAGGTCACTGCACATTAAGAGATGAAGGAAGAGCCCTTCCCTAAGGCTGAAGCCCAAGTAAGAGTCAGCCTCGAACAGAAGATTCTTAAATCTTAAATCATCCTTAAATCTCCTTCAGGTCCTGGACCCAGGTTACACTTGGAACAAATTAAACAGGGACAGGAAACTGCAAGTCTAGCTACTTGGGCAGATGGGAGGTTTACACAGCAAAGATATTGCCAGAATTAATAAGTACACCAGTGTTGTTCTTTTGAATAATGGTCATCTTGTCCATCTGGCAGAATTACGATTTTCTCAAGAAGAGAACTGGGGGTATTATGGCAAACCAGGACTTACCATTCACTTGTGACCCCAGGCTGCCTCCTTGGACTGCTTCTTAGAAACTGGACTGCTTCTTAGAAACATGTTCTTTGGGGAAGGGCTTGATGGCTGGTCCATCCTGATGAACAAACGTTTATATCCTAGCACCCTAAATTTTGTTTGTCTTTAACAGGCTGGCTAGCATGCTGCTTATCTTTGGGGTATTTTGGAGGCAGCGCTCCCTTAGCTGAATTCTGCTTTGTGTGACTTAATGTCTCCTGAGCAGATGTATTGGTTAATCCTTCATAACATCAATTCTATTTCTTTCAGTTTCTTCTACATCAATCTCAAGAAACATTTGTTAGGTAGGATATCTACCTAGCACAGGAAATAATCTTATTTTCAAGTAGCTTCGAAACCGTTTCTAAGAAAAATCCACCAGAAGAGCAAGGAGAAAGTAAGCAAATTTCCTGGTGTCATTTTCTCTTTCTGAATTATCTAAATAAAAGAACAACAGAGTTATGACCTCAGAGAGTGAGTGCCAGCAGGAAGCCACTTCCTGATTGCAGTGGATGACATTATTCTCCAGCATCAAGATTTAAAGTTTAAAAAGAAAGAGACATCTCACGTCCTAGAACTAATATCTACCAGGATTGTAGAACATAACAAAAACTATGGCTTCTTAATTTGTCCACTAATGCTGAGAACATCCTAAATTACTTATTTATGTTAGGTGTGGTGGTGCATGCCTTTAAACCCATTGCTTGGGAGGCAAAGGTGGGTGGGTGGGTTTCTGTGAGGTCAAGGCCAGCCTGGTCTGCATAGCAAGTTTCAGTGCAGCCAGGGCTACAAAGACCCACCCCCTCTCCTTCCTCCCGCCTCTCCCTCTCTTAAACACATAGGCGCGCATGCGCGCGCGTGTGCGCGCGCGTGCACACACACACACATATGAAAACTCTATGACTGAATATGCCTGTCTTTCTTTTAGGCTGTAGGGAAAGCTTTAGAACAATCCACTTTGCATGAGATAACCGTTTCCATAGCTTCACATTCCCAGTTGAAGAACACTATTCAGTCTTGTTTCCAAACTCAGTATTATACAGATAAAATGCTACCCGAGTCTTGTTGGGTGTTATAAAAGCTCAGGACCTAAAGTCCTGGAAAACACCTTCCAGTCTAAGTATGGGCTGTTGTACGGAAAGCTCTCACAGGCTCGTTCCTTTGCTGTAATGGCGCCTCCCAAGTCCAGCTGCTGGTTAGAAAGGACAAGTGTATCTGGAGTGCAAGATAAGGTAGAGCTGCGTGGTCAAATAATCAGCTGGTCTGTGGAGCACCTATCAACATCGTGACACTAGCTGACAGCTTTTTATTTGACAATTTTGCAAGTATGCCTAAGTAGTAACATACTGAAAGTCCTGGCCCCTGAGCACAGAAGATCCTCATCCTGGCCACTGAACACAGAAGATCTCCATCCTGGCCACTGAGCACAGAAGATCCTCATCCTGGCCACTGAACACAGAAGATCTCCATCCTGGCCACTGA